>JAGDQP010012442.1:0-50309 GCA_022664845.1 Lepisma saccharinum
CTACACATTGACTGTTAATCCAAAAACATTAGTGTTTACTGTGTGAACTGATTTCCCATAAAATACCCTGTTTCAAGGTGAAATAAAACAGTTTTTTGTAGTCTGCTTTTTAATATATAGGCGATAATGTGTTTCTAGGTGTGTGATAAATTACGTATGCTTGCTTGAAAAGGCTTCAATCAATAGAAATTGTTTGTATGTGTCAAATATATGTTTTTCCATAGACTACACTGTTACCTTTAAACCCTCGTAACTTCTATACCCTTTGCCATCTTTCGCTAGGATTCCACATTTGTATTATTCTGGTTGTGTACCTTCAGAACATATATACCATGTCTAGTTCACCGATTGTTAGGAAAGAACGTTTACTTGTGAGAATGTTTCCCATTTCTTTAGAAAATGTGATTAAAATAGTAGCAGCAAACATTTGATCAGAATTATATGTTCGATTAAGATACGAAACCGTTTTCTTTTTCTGCACGTGTGCAAAAATAACGCTGGAAGGGGAAAATGAGAACCTCCTACTATGCAAAATAAATTTTTCAGTTATTTTAACCTACATCCAAACACATGACAATCATTTTTAATACTTACATATATCGATGGAAATTTACTAGTTGAAATATAAAACAACGTTGAAATATTTTGTTCACAATTTTGAATATCGGTTCACACCACATTTTGGAGTTCTTCTCTTTGCATGACAATAATTTTGTGTTAGAAGTTATGAACATAATCAAAAGATGTTTCTAAATTCAGTTTGTACTTAATATATTTACTACAAAATTTAAGGGTTTCCCCCTCATATTAAGTTATTTTCGTCATCTTTCTTAAGGAATAAGAATTGAGTTATTAGAACTTTTCTTTTCATACTTTCGAGACTTCCTTTCTCTGAAAATCTTATAAGAATTAAAAGAGAAGAAATTCTCTTTCCACGTATTTCAGTGAACGGATTGTAACATATTAGCTGTGTAAAGATTCTAAACGCCGAACTCAAAGAAGAATGAAAGACAGATAGTTGAATAACCGACAATTATTTTATTTATTTCACAAACCCCAAATATAGCTCAGAACTCATCTTATATTGAAAAGAAGACAACAATAATATAGAGGCGGATTTGGGAATGGCAATGCCCTTGACGTATTCGAAGTACCATCAACATCCTGCATTTGCCTAGTGTGACCACAGAAATCTTCAGTCAGTATGAGCCATCGCTGAGCGCCAACTCACAACCTTCCGAATCAGAAGCTAACTAATATTCTACCAACTCAGCTGTGGTAACTCTTAAAAAGAGTATTGAAAGACACACGTACACATAAAAGCCTACCTTCATACATTTTGAAAAGAGCAATCTTACAATTAATTTAACATCATTTTATACTCACTTTGTGAGCCTTTCGGTTACTTATCGTTTATGGTAGAAAACTTGAAAAACTGACAAATCAGTTGGAAGCGTATTCATAAAGGTATTCAAAGAGGGACTTCCCGCTGTTTGACGTAAGCAGTGATTCATGTGCAGAAGCTTAGAAAATGTTTGACGCGGAGTGACTTTTATTTATAGATATCCCTTTGAATCAATACCACTGAAACAAAAATTCGAATATTTCTTTTAAATAAAGTCCTGGATAAGTAAAACAAAAAGTGTGTTACGCATTCGGATTACGGTTTAATGTTTGATTTAATGATTAATTCCTAAAAGAGTGCTAGCAAACTTACTTACTCTACACTGCAAAAACTGTACCTTTCAATAGCGTGTACAAGATGCCGATATTGTATCCACAATTTTTTAGAGGCAGTGGCGAACCGAGGATTGGGTTTAGAGGGGTGGTTCTTTCCCTCCCAGTTCTTGGGAGGGAACAGATAAAGAGAAGCAAAAACGAAGGTAAAATATGAATCTACGGGTCCGTCACTGCCTCTGAAAAATAGCTGGTGTAATGTACTCCTAATTTTTGAGAAAGTGCACCACGGAGAACACACAATTGCGATTGATTCTTCTTTTGGGAACTCAGACGGGTATTCTGCACAGTAAGCTGCAAAAAACATCAACAGTGCATTTGGGGCAGGAATGAAGAATGAACGTACCATTCGCCGTTGGTTTGTCAAATTTCGTTCCGATGACACAACATTGTACGATGAACCCCGTGGACACCGACCAACAAACATCATGTTCGGATGAGATGCTCAGAAGCACGGTGGAAGCGGACACTCAGAAAAGTGTAGGTGCCATTGGAGTAGAGTTAGGCATACACCATACTACCGTCGGTTCGCGGCTCATTGCGATCGGTAAGATGAAAAATTTGGGCTCATGAGTGCGACATAAGTTGACACCGGCCAACCAGAATCATTGTCTGGAGGTGTGCAGTTCTCTGAGTATAAGTGGGAAGATATTCTGAACCGGATTGTCAATTCAGATGAAAAATGGATCTGCACATTCGTAAACGGTCAGGACAATGCTTGGACCATGATCAATGTCAAGAACGGCGTCCTAAATTACCTCCCTAGCCACGAAAGGTGTTGCTGGTATGGTAGTCTATGAGAGGCGTGATCAATCATGTCTTCCTCAAATGAGGTAAAACCATCACTGCAGATCCGTACGCTGCAGTCCTCCATGAAATGCATCGCAAACTTGTTCTCAATCAATGTTATTCACTTTTTGTCCTCTTTTATTTTTAGAATCGCATATACTAACGCAAAATCGAACAGTAGTGGCGGCAAAGTATCACCTTGTTTCAATCCGTTTCGAATCTTGAAATTATGTGACATTTAATTAACTATCCATACTCTACTTACGGAGTTGCTGAAACATATCTTCACTAGGTAAACAAGTTTATTTCGGATTTCCAAATCATAACAGTATACTGCACAACTTTCCCCTTTCGATAGACTCATATACTTTCTTAAAATCAATGAATAGCTGGTGAACAGTATCATTGTATTTCCATTTTTTCTCTCAAGATTTGTCTCAAGGCTAAACTGGCCCAATATGGACCTATTTGTTTTAAATCCACATTGATTATATCCACTTATTTCATCTACGTATACGCTTAGGCAAGTTAGCAGTACATTACTCAATACATTGTAACATACTGAAAGCAACGAGATTCCGCTGTAATTAAAACAGTCCAATTTATCACCATTTTTATAAACCGGAAATATTATTGAGGTTTTCTATTACTTTGGAAGCTCGTCCTTTCTCCATGTAGCACTTATCAATTTATGTAGTATCTTCATTAGTGTTATTCCTCCCGCCTTAATTAATTTTCCTGAAATATTGTCTATTCATCGTGATTTGAAAATTTTCAATTTCTTTATCGAATATCGACGACGGTCTCGCTAGGTTCGAGGATCCAAGTTTCTGCGGTAGAGATTTCAAATTCTTCAGTTCGTTGTCCTTTGTGTACATTAAGAAGTTTGCCGAAATAACGTTTCCACACATCAATAATTTTGGTCGGATCCGCCTGAAGATCTCTACGTTCGTTTCTAATCATCCCTAAGCTCGACTGGTAACCTTTCCTTAACAGTTTTGCCTCTTGGCGTAGATCTCGTATGTTATTTGTCTTCCCGCTTTCCTGTATCTATTGAATCTTCTGAGTCAGATATTCTTGCTTTTCTTTTTCCTGTGGAGTTTCGGTTTGCGTTACTGTAGTGGTTGGTGTTTTCTTGTCTTTTATTACTTAGCCATCGTTGCCTTGCTTATTATCGTTACTCATTAAGCTTAATGCATTCTGCATCAAACAAAGGCTTGTGTCTTTGTTATTTCTTCTCACCTACACGTTCCTCCGCTGCGTCCCTCATTGTATCATGAATTGCCTTCCGCATCCTACTTACATCAATTTCGTTATTTATGTCATCTTTATTGTCAATCGAGTCACCTAAGATTTTGAACTTATTTGAGATTTCAAGTTGGTAATCTACTTTTACGCTCGGATATTATCTAATCGTTTAGCTTCGAATTTCCGAAGTTTTGATCTTTTACCTTCTCTGTTCGCTACGCATAATTTTTCCTTCCCTTTTGTGATCACTAACTGATGGTCACTCTCACCTTCCGCTCCTCTGTAAGACCTAGGTTAAACTATGTTGGTGTGTTTTCTTCTATCTACTAATACGTGATCGATCGGTTTAAGAATTTTACCCTCCTGAGATATGCATGTGTGTATTTGTATATGTCTTTGTGTTCTCTTTACCAGTAGGTTTTTCAACATCGCGAAAGTTATCAGTCTCTCTCCATTCTTGGTGATTTCGTGAAGGTTTGATTTGTCTACAGTAGGTCTATATTTTTATTCCTTCCCTACCTTAGGGCTGAAATCTCCCAAGACAATTTTCGCATTCCGCATTGTAAAAACTGTACCTTTTAATTGGGTACAAAATTCCAATTTTGTAATCCCAATTTTGGGAGGCAGTGGCGAACCGAGGGTTGGGTTTAGAAGGGCGGTTCTTTGCCTCCCAGTTCTTGGGAGAGAACAGATAAATATAAGCAAAAACGAAGGAAACATATGAATCTCTGGGTCCATCACTGCCTCTGAAAATTAGGTAGTGTAATGTGCTCCAAATGCTTGAGAATTAGTGACGGACTCTGGGATTCATATTTTACCATAGTTTTTGTTTCTATTAATCTGTTTCCTAGCAAGAACTGTAAGGCCAAGAACCACCCCTCTAAACCAAACTCTGGGTTCCCCACTGCCTCTCAAAAATTGGGAGTACAAAATTGGAATTTTGTACTCCCAATTCAGAGGTATAGTTTTTACAATGTACTTCTGTAATCGATCAAACAACCTTTCTAGCTTATAATAAAACGCATTTGTGTCGTTATCATCAGCCTCGTAGGTTGGGCATTTATTAAAACTGCGTTGCACCATTGAGTACCTATCGTAACATCCGATTGTTATTGATTAACGAACTCTATATTCTGAATCGCCGAAAGGATACTGTTCTTAATGAAGAATCCTATTTTGAAATTGTGTGACTGACTTCCTCCGCAGTTTAAAGTGAATTTGTCCTGTCGGATACTAACCTGACCCTCCCACTGTCCTTCTTTTACTTTTACTATGTCCAGCTTGTACTTAACGATCTCACGCCCGTTTTGTATAACGTTCGTACGTACAACATTAATATTCTAAGGTCTTTGTTAATCCTGGTCTTGGAGCTCCCTGAAGCAGTCCTCGTCGAGAGATCCGAATGAGGAACCGAAATATTCCCTCCGGACTATTTTACACCAGAAGAACCCATGAATCATTTGTTACTATTTCTTGATATGATTTAGCGGTGCAGAGTTATCAGCTTTACGACTTCGCAGTAAAGGTAGACATTCAAGATGTCTTCCTCTTTGCATATCATATTTTTTCCAATGTTTTTATCTTCAGCTTCAGCTACTTCCCTTCACCATATTTTTGTTCGGAGTTATCTTCCCCTTGACTTTGTAGATCCCTCTACTAACTGCATGGCAGAAGTACTGGTTTTGGTTTGCCGCGGAATATTTCCGATACCAACCATATCTGGTCGGCATTCCTGTACAACCTGGGAAGACCAGTAAATCGAACCCTGAGAGGTGCTAGCATACCTCTAAATTATAGAAGAAATAAATATTTTTCCTATATTGTTCATTGTAAGTCAGTGATTATATTTCACGGAAGACCTACCATGTAAGTCTTCCCCAGTCACTGATAACGACTACTGGCATGGAACTGAGATGAAACGGATCACCAGGTCAATCGAGTCAATCTTTGGACAGGGTCACCGGATCTATGCTTGGGACCTGACCTGACCCGGAAGACAAAGCAGATATTTTATTCTTTGCTTTCGCTTTTCAACAGTGTTCCTTTCAGGAGTGACCAAGAATATAGATGTTGGTCCCTCCCCATTAGAGTACGAAAAACACGACGCCGGGGACTTCTTAGAAATAGTAATAACATATGGAAAAAGTCTCACGCCTCCGGAAAAATAAATAATACCGTAGGAGGCATGCAAATACCTTCCCCTTTGGACAATGTTTGAAGTATTTATTATTATAATAGCATTAAAATCTTTTAAAATCTCAAAAATGAAGTTCCCGCACATAACAGTTAAACTCACTTTTCAAGGAATCTCATGAATTACAGTATTGATTGATTCAAACCACACGAACAAGACCAGGTCACCGTGTTAAGATTGGGCCACTGGGTTAAGATTCGATCATCGGGTCGCCGAGTCAGTCAGCCTAATCATTTGGGTGAAGATTGGGTTCCGAGTCATTCGGGTTAAGACTGGGTCAATCGGATCAAATTTCGAACCGATACCGTGGGTCACCTATGTTCGAGTCAGGCCGGGTAACTGGATCCCTGAAAGTGTACTGTTTTAAGCTCTGGTATGGAGTTAATGAGCTTCGAAAACAATCAGAAGGTATTTGTCTACACAGTCTCAGCTATAAATACTCCATTGTCGATGTTTGTGAGACAGTAACTACGTACCTATGGGACAAGTTCAACAGTATCTGATACGTTCTCCATATGGTTCACATTGGGAGATCGTCAGCAGCATGCTTCTCTTATTATTGTATGGCTTTTGACATGGGCCTGTTCGAAAAGTCCCTTACCTGGCTGCCAAAGAAACCCATGAACGTGTGCAGATAGTGTGCCCAGTTACCTCACGGTAAGGATGTGATTAAGCCTGCTGTTGGCAAACCAGGGGTCTTATAATACCCCAACAGAACACATATGGAACATCACATAGCTATCGCAGACCTCAGCAGTTCCCTTTTTTCAAGATGTTTTCATAGATTCATAGAATCTATTAACTACTGTCAACTTGGTGGCTATTGTTCCAGGAACTTCAGAGAAGAAACTGGAGGAAACGTTCACGGTTGGACGCAAAAAGAGGAGGTTTATGAGGTTTTCTTCTCACGGAAAAGGGATACCGCCATGACCCCTTTAAGTCGTTGAAGTCGTCCCAACATTCCCAATAACGTGTTACCGGTCGTGAAGGTGTTTGCCTTTTAGTGTTAGCATCCAAATAGATACACATGCAGTCATAAGTAAATTATTATATACAAGTATATAATGGAGATTCATATGGTGGTTACCATGAAAACCAGAGGGGTTAAGGTCATGATCTTCGTATTGTTCGAACCGCCTCATCAATCTCAAAAAGGTGGTGTAGGCGATGGAGAGTTTAGCTTTATGGATTCCGAGTAAAATACTCAGTGAGAAGCTAATTATATGTAATTGGGGAATAGAAACTTGGTTGTTATGGAAACTGTACAGAGTGCCGATATGATGTTTCTATCATTAAACTCGTCTAATCACCCTGAAGAGCGTGGTATAAGAAGTACAGGATTTTCTATTTAAGTTTGCTACTAAATACTTGTAGTCAGACACCCATTATATTTAAGATGGGTATAAAATGTTTGCTACTGTAGAAACCCTAAGATGCAACGCATGATTTCGGTGTTGTTGAATTCATTTGATCACCGAGATCAGCGTTTTATAGTCCATGTAGGGTTTGCTTTTAGTTTCTGAATATTTGTTCGTTTTATAAGACCATTATATTATTAAATACGACTTAAAATTGGTTACCAGTGAAACCGTAAGGGGTAGGCAATCGGTGATAGTTGATACAATCCTATAAATATCAATAACCGTATGAAATTTCTTCTATTCGGAATGATTTCATCTTCTGTTAATATGATAAATATTATTTGGAATGTAATAAAATTTCCAAAATTTTAAGTTTTTAAAATTCTCTTCCAGTTAGATACAAGGAGAAAATATATCAGTTCTCCTATAATTTTCTTTCACAATTTAAACTTTAATATTAGGGTAAATTGGGGTAACATTAAAATCAATTGTAAAGTCTACAAGAACGGAATGTAGGCGAGTCTTGTGTATCACATGAGAGCGCATATACTACGAATTTTTGTGCTATGGAGGTTGCTGTTTTTAAGAAAAGTTTATTTGCTATTTGTAAGGTAAGTTGATTCTCACAACATTGTAAAATATATTTCTGATGTTATTTTGCAAGTAAAGAAGGGTTAAGCAAAATATAATGAGCAAGTAGAAAAAGCAGCTAATACGTTAAGACCTTCACTATGCCAAACTTCAATGCAAGATGGCGAAATTCTTTCAACTGCTGTTTTTATAAAAGTGTTGCGAATGCCAACGAAATGTCGTTTCTTGATGAAAATGTGCAAAGGTAATCCATGCAATATGGTAAAGCACATTACAGGATCCTTTCACGGAATGATTACGAGTGTATGATCTATCAGCGAATGAGATCTCAAGATAACGCACACAATCGTTCTTCCTACTTTCCTCCCAAAACATTTCAAGCGAATCACAAAAGCAGGATATCCAAAACAATCACTTCAGGCCCTATATGTAACTTGAACTTTATCTCCGAAATTACTGATATTAAGAATAAAAAAAACAACAGGATATATTAAGTCGCATAGACCTCTTTTAGAGGATGCCAAGACATAATTCTAAATTATCAATGAAAGTCTACAGTCAATTTGAAACCTCGAAGAGCATAACGTAAAAGAAAGGTTATCATGTTACCGTTGTGATGAGTGCTATCACAGCAATTGTGTGAACAGGGAGAATAAAGCAATATTTGTCTGAAATTGCCATTGAGTTAGTAATTAAATCAAAACTAAAGCATTGCTTTGTTTCTGTTTTAAAATTTATCATATACACTCTTCAGATTGATTGTTTATATTTAATACAGTTTTCAGTGACAAATTGTACTTAAATATTGAAAGGTATTATCCAATGTCTTTATCATAACATTTTTTGTACTTAGAATTTGAATTGAATTGTATTTATCGTTATTATGTATCCTTCACTCAGGCCACGAGAGAGTAGAGAAGAGGGATGCGGGACGAAATTGACCGAGTCTAGAATCCGGGTATTAGCCGAGTGTAACTAAGGAACTCCAAACAATACATTCAGAATATCCGGCTTCTAATTTCGAAACTTCCGAATGCGAAGCCAACGCTCCACTAATTGAGTTTTGATTTAGTAAGTATTCGTACGTAATTACATACGAAGCTTATGAAAGTCCTTTGCTTTTGTTCAAACTATTTAAGTATGTTTTATACTTTGTACTCTTAGATCTTGTACTTCTTTTTTTCTGTGAACAGTCCGTTGTTTGCCAAGTGTGTACTTAGTAGTACAACACAGATTATCCGCACCGCTAGTTTTCTGACTGGTTAGTACTTTTCATTTCTGATCCTGCGTTCACACGGTGATGGTCATTAAGCGGAGTAGTTTGGAATGCTCTTCAATATAAACTAGAAGGAGCAATCTTTCGAAAGAGTACATGTCTACTTTTTAGACTATTTCGTTTTTTATCAGTTATGAATTGCATCTGCTCTATTAAAAACCAACTGAAGGTATTCCTTTTTTGGAAGTCACAGGTAACGATTTGCTTCAAAAAGAAAAAGGTTCGTTTCCCTTATATTCTGTAGTAGTATTCTCATCATAAAGAAACATATCCACGAAAGGGGTTGATAAATTGATTTCAAAAAAGCATATGTCCAAAGTAGTGGAGCGGCCATTTCCAAACTCTACTGAGAGAGTACAGTGGTGGTATTAACGCCTTATTGAGTCAAAGTATGCGCAGTGTAATTGGTAGCTTAAATTGCACTCTTGGACATTCCTCTGAGAAGTTAGCGGACTTTTATCCGAGTGGTCAGTTGTTATTATTGTTGGTATTTGACTGTCAATATATGATCAATATATGGTCGAAAAGGAAAACCATGTCAATGGCAATTCAATCCTATTTATTTACGCTCCAAGCTCATGGACACAATTTCGTACCTGCTTAGAAGGTACAGTATTTGGCATAGTAGAATGAATATTGAAGAGCGAAACGAGATTAAGAGGAGTGAATAGTAGCTTATGACATGTTTGGATCTGTGAAGAAAACAGTGAAGGACTGAGAGGACTATAATGTAAATGATTTGGAAGCGTACTGGAAATTAGGATATAAGCCAAGCAAACGAAATTATAATTTTGAAAATTCCAACTAGAAGTAGTAGGACTGCAACGAGGATTAAACGCGTATCGCACGACCGGTTAAAAAGTACTCTCGACTAATTTAGATCAATCGTAAAGAAGAGAAAGAGGGAAGATAACACAGTCACTCTATCTCCCGTTTCCCATAAACATTATTGTTTTAGTGTTTCTATATAAGTTTATGTTCCTTCTTCAACAAATACACTACTTTTGAAATCTTTACAGCACTTGAACGATATTTTTATGTTTGACATTATTTTCTATTGTAATTTTTGAAGCAACTAACATTTTGTTATATTTACCAATTGTGGTTGTTTAAAGTTTTCTTATCGTTCAGGAATTTTGCCATGTTCATGACTACAGCCATTTAATAAACGAGTTCTCCTTAGATGTTTTGCTTCTTCTTGATGTTTCTTTGCATGTTGATATCAAAAGGTAACATGTCTACAAGCTGTCATCAAAAGAGAACATGTCCTAATTAAATATGGGGAAATCTCTTTTCGTAATGATCACGCAAAACTCATATTTCCGGGCAATATTGTCAGTACCTCCATTTACAATATTCGACCATTCGCACAATCATTGTGCTCGCCCTCTTAGAGAAATACATTTTTTACACCTCCTGTACAATTTCCGTTAGTGGACGTGTGTTCTTTTGAAAATAATCTTTTAATTGAGGAAAGTCTCCGCTGAAGCCATTGCGATATATATAGGGTTTAAGTATTTAAGTTGTTAGTGAACTTAAAGTTAATATTTTGGATGCGTATAATGAAAATGTTTTAACTGTTCGTTTACGTTTTGGCATCACATCTTTCGAACATGGGTAGCTTAGTATTTTTCCAGTGTATATCAACAAGTGAATAGGTAAGCTGTATACACATTTCTAAATAACTGCATGACCTATCCATATTTCCCAAAAGATTCCCCATGATATAGGTTTCAAACATAATCAACTTCGATTTTGTAGTAAAGCTATTCATGGAGAAAGCTAAATATTCGTATTATTATAGTAGAAATAATTGGTTTATTATGTTTTCTGTCTTCAACTGTTATATTAATAAGTGTTGTAGTTTTGACTTATTTTCCATTGATGTACCTATGTTCCCTCAACTCTCCATATGGGCTACACTATAGTTTATTTCTGTTCGTTAATAAGGAAAGCAAAACCGAAATGTGAATCAGGAAACTAGCGAAAGCTACAGTAAAGACAGTGGATACAAGTTTCAAAAGGTATTATTCCTTTATAGCCAGGTTGACCGTCCTTGTCGTCATTTTGTAGTCAATACTATTGTTCGTACAAATATCGCTTCTATCCGTTTCAATCATCCGTTCATAATTTCTCGCGTTTCTCAGCGTTTCTTCGAAATGAAGACCAGAATGCCTCTTGATGAACACCAATTCGTAAATTTGTACTTTTTGAATATGCGCATTATTAAAAAATGTGGAACTACATTAATGACATTAACACAAGACACAAATTATTTTAGTGAAACCTTACATATGAAACTGAATATTAAAATTTCGAAATGTGTTCAATACAGGACTGTTCATTTCCACACATCGCCAATACACTATGGAAGTTTCACATTGATTCGCGATTTCACGTGTTAGCTATGTACCAGGTGCGTAAATATGAAGCCGGAATTTATGTACAGAAAAGACACAGTGATTGGATAACAATGCTAAGAACTATTTTATTCGAAGTATTGGGAATCGCTAGGTATTTTTTCTATCATCGTTTCGGCAATGTGTGGATGCCAGACCAAAAAAAACTGTACCTCTTGTGCTGCAAACTAGTCATCAAGCCATTTTCGTACATTTTCGTAAGATGTGAAGCACTGGTCAGCAAGTGCGTGTCCCATGGATGCAAATAAGTGAAAATCGTAAGGCGCCAAATCTGGTGAGTAAGCCGCATGCGGAAGGATTTATCAGCCAAACGTCGCGATTGTTTCCTTGACAGGTTTTGCTGTGTGGGAGGGTGCATTATCGTGAAGCACAATCACTTTATGTTGTCTTTGGCCACATTCTGGTCGTTTTTCACGCAAATCTTCATGCAAATCGATCATTTGTTGTCGGTAACGTTGGGTATTAACGGTTTCGCCAGGTTTCAGCAGTTCATAATAGATCACTCTCTTCTGATCCCACCAAACGCAAAGCATTGTCTGCCGTCCATAGCGATTTGGTCTTGCAGTCGATGAAGCCGGTTCTCCTGGAGTTAGACATAATCTTTTACGCTTAGGATTCTCGAAATAGATACGAAATTCGATGGAGAAATGATTTCCTTTTGTATCTGGCAAGCAGAATTTCGCAAGTGTTTTTTCTGTTTTCCTGCTGTCGTTCAGTCAATGCATGTGGAACCCATTTTCCCACCTTCTGAATCTTGCCCAAAGCTTTTGAACGTATGGAAACTGCTTCTCGTGTCACATTTAATTGATCCGCGAGTTGTTGTTGCGTTTGAGCGCCATCCTCATCCAACAAAGCTTGCAATTCGCTGTCTGCTAACTTTTTCGATGGTCTTCCACGTTCTTCGTTTCTCACGTCAAAATCGCCACTTTTAAATTTTGTAAACCACGCATAGCACTGTTACTTACCAAGAGCATGATCACCGTAAGCTTCGACAAGGATGCGATGCGATTCTGCAGCAGTTTTCTTCAAATCGTAACAAAAAATCAATGCTGTCCGCACATCGTAGTTTGTAGGTACAAATTGCGCCATGTTCAACGCTATTAAACACTACGCTATGACATGAAACTTGTCTGGTTGTGAATTGCAAATCGTTATCAGCAGTCAAAACAAGCAAGTGGCGCCAAGGACGCAAATTTACGGTAACCACAGTGACAGCTAACGCCGTCTATGCACAAATTCCGGTTTCATATTTACACACCCGGTAGAGCACGATCTTTCTCGTTTAACATTGAAAATATAAGATGCTAAAATTAGTAAGACGGAGTTGATGAGCTTATATTATATTTTTAACAAAATGTCGAACAAAAATAGATTACAAAATAATTCTTCAAGACTGCACATAAAGCGATCAAAAAACTACTGTATATTTCAGAACATGATCAACCCCACACGTTTCTTATTCGTTCTTACTTATATTCCTTGAACACGAAGCAAAGAAAATTTTTGAAAACATAAGTGAGAAAACGTAAAATAGTTATTGCTTTTGACAATGTAAAAAGATTCCCTTTATAGTAGACTTTTGATTGAAGAAAGAACAGATTTTGTAAGATTTGTCTTGTTTGATTTAATTCTTTGGGCGGTTCCAAACATATTTGTTTTTTCAAATTCGAACGATACGTACATGAGATAAAACTGAATTCTTTCTGAGTTATTTGTATTGATTTTGCTCACGTATGTTTAAGGTGTGCAGCGTGTAATTTATTCACTTAAGTCCAAATACCAGCCTCTATTTCTTGCTGATACTGTATTTCATTAAGAAAATCAATATTTAGGGCTAAGATATCCAGTCGCTAGTCTAGTGAATGATCAGAAATACGTTAAATGCATTAACATGTAAAATGTAAATAAATGTATTTATTTTCTATATCAAATCTATTTTAACTAGAGTAAAGTAGCCATATTTCGGATGGTTTCCTAATTTCGGATAGCTTAGTTTCTGAGCTGCAGAATGTCAAGTGGAAGTCAGCTCTACGAGAAGTTCTTGCAGCCCTTGTTCGTCATTTCTGAGCTCACTGTCACTTGGTGTAGTCTTGCGTGTCTGTTTTTTTCTTTTTTTTTTGTTTGTTTTTTATTGATTCTTTTAAAAGTTTTTTTCACCCTTCTATAATTGTGTTTGTCAGAAGGAAATGGTAAGTCAGCTGAGTATTTATGTGATGTGTTTAGATAGAATGCAGTTAACTAGTTGTATGATTGTTTGGTTCCTTTATGATCGATGGCTTCGCAGTAAAGTGAAGTTTAGAAAGAGAAAATGGGTCGAAGATGCCAAATTTCGGATACTGCAAATAATGAAATTTTCTTTAGAATTTTATACGTTTTGAAACATTTATGCATTTATCTTTAATTTAACAAAAGTACTGAATAATAATTTGTCACTTAGAAAAAAAACATGCTAGTTTTCATCATTATTGTTACCAGGTCGAAATTTTCTGCCAAGCCTATTTACTTATTATCTCATATTTATGTTTATATTAGGAGTACAACTTAAATGTGGACAAAAGTACATGAAGGACAATAGATAGGAGCTGCCAAAACTATAAATAAAGACAAGTTTCTTCCATAGTAAGTTAAAAAAAAGTATCCGAAATATGGCACCTATATATTCATTTATTAGTTAACTATATAACTTTTGAAATTAAGTAAAAGAGGAAATTGCACCTTGAAATCAGGATCTGGAGTCATTCTCTTGAAAGATCCTATAATATACAAAGTTCCCGTTCCTGTGTCAATCATTTTGGCCTGAGTGCTGTTCCTGGAAGTAGAAAAGAACAAGAAATGTTTTATTTTAGACTGATTCTAACATTCACCAGTTTAGTCAAACAGAATTTAATAACAAATTTTCTATTCTCAATATAAATATTGTATTGCTACTATAAGTAGTTTATCCTTCTTATGTTGAAGTAAATCAGTATGTTTCACAATTACATAGGATGGAATCTCAACTGTTATTTATCGTAAAATGTATAATGTTTTATTAATTTCTACAGTCCATTGCAATTTATCAACTTAGCGTGGCATTTTCCCCATTATATTACAAAAATTATTCATTATTGTTTTTTCATTAGAGGTTTCAGATATAATTTGTTCAATGTTGGCCTCTGTTTACAAGACAATAGATGTCATTAACTTTATTGTCTATTTCTGATAATAAGTCACGTAGGAGTTCTTTGTTTTTGTTTGTGATGTTTTGTGTCACCAAGACGTTTTATTAATCCTGAAACTGGTTAGAGATCCGCAAATTCTATATATCTGAAATATTAATCTAGCATAGCGCGAATATTTCCGTTTTGTTTCTCCGATATATAGATGAACTAAACAATCTCAATGCACTTCGTAAATGTTCTGAGCGACTTAAAATTATATAAATATTCACTTCTCCAACTTCCTTCTACGAAAGTAATGTTTTACTATTTTTAGGAAATTGTTTTCTATATATTTGCTATCTCAATACGACTATAAACTAATTACTGATGTATTTACGTTGCTCCTGAATTTTCAGATAGCAGGCATTTTCGGTAAATATAAATCTTTGATAAATAATTCATATTGTTCAATATTGTGTCTTGAAACTTATTCTTATTTTCTTCACCAACGCAACGTTTCCTTTTACGTTATTTCTGATTAGTTATGCATAATGAAGACCGGGGTGATATGCAAATATCTTCCAAACGAACAGATTAAATCATATTAATTTGCATAAACACTTATCTAACGAACGATACTTTCAGACAACTATAAACTTGCAGTCTTATTAATATGTGTACAAACGTTTATAAATTAACACTGCTATGAGTTTAAGCAAAACAAACCACCAAGAGGAACCGAGCTATCCTAGTTTAGTTGGCTTAGCAATCGGAAGGCCCTCGGACTGATTACCGCGACTACACATCTGAGCTAAGGATTTTTCTGAATCACACCATGCTAATATCGGGATAGCATAATTTCAAAACTAGGGCCTGCTCAACTGTCTTCCCATATCCTCCACCTACCCTATCCAAGCCTGAGCCAAAATTTCATAATGGCCATAAATATATTCAAATTCAAATTGCACTAACAAGGAACACTTCTAGAGTTATACACTCAAATTTGGATGAAACTTTCACAGTTCAACGCTTCTCAATTATATCTATATAGAAGCAACTAGATAATTGGAAAGTTATGATTCCTCAAGTGAAATGCAGCGGGTGGTTAAAATGTGAACAATAAAATGTCTACAGATTTGACGCAACATTAATATAATCATATCAAATGTAAATAATACTAAGTATTGCATCTCTGAAGCATAGCATACTACATGCCCCGTCCGCCGTCTTCGATTGAACTTTAATTTTTAAAAATAGAATAGGGGCAAGTACCATATCGAATACATTATAAAGGTTCTCAGCAAGTCACAAATCCAACTTGTTTTACCGTACTTCTAACCATTCTCAAGTTATTTCATGTTACATGTTACATTACGTATATAGCAATGTAATGTCCACATAATTTTTACAATCTGCACAGAACATGAAGGTACCCATATGCAATGTAAATTAGAGTAGTACAACATCTCTCGCATGCTACATACTCCTTCCGCCATCTTGGAGCATTCAAATGAAAATATACTAGTTTTCTTGTTTTTTAGAAAGTCACTGAAGCAATTGTTTTTACTGCATCTTTAATTGTTCTCAAATTCCTCTTTGCAGATTTTAGTTTTCCGTGAGCGGAACGGACCATTCAACTGTCCCGGACCACCCACTTCAACACCGACGGAATTGCTGATCTAGATACGTACAAACCAATGTGGATCTCTCCATTAATAAATAAGGGTCCTTCATCACTAAAAAGTATTTTTAATGCAAAAGTTGGGTGACTTCGAAGTTTCTTCAGGTCTTTCTCGGAAAAGTGTCGCAAATACGTAACGTCTTTAACCAATAGTGCATCTTAGCATTTCCTTTAGGACCAAGTATAATTATATTTCTGTCATAGTGCATCCAAGCATTTGCTCGTAGTTCCACTTCCAAATTATATTCTTCAAACGACGTGTTTTAGCATTTACCGTAAGACGAAATTCAAAACTAACAGTGCTTTCCTTCATTATATGAGTCATATATCATTTCGAAACTTTCCATGTAACATAATAATATTTATACATCCTGGCATAAAATGTAGTTGACTACTTCTTCATATTCATATGCGCTAGCTGACATTGTAGTTCAGAGACAAGTGTTTGTAGCGTGAATTTATTAACAATTCGTTCTAAAACTCTTGAAAACTTTATATAATACTGTATCTTCATTTTATATTTTGCTAATATGGTATTCTAATTTATGGATCTATGGAACTCATTAGTAACTATTTCGTATGCGTGGTCATTCCCGACAGGGTTTTACGGAATAGTTTGGAGCCCACTTTAACAAAAACTCTAGGTCCCGTACTTAGAAGCTCACCAGCTCGTTTAGGACATTAATGACAATGCAATCAAGCATTAGTAACTAGGGAATTACATGGTTCTAAAATAATGAAAAGTGTCGCACACCAGTTTCATGCAATAACATGAAATAATTTGGTACACAGTTTGGAATATGTTACAATTCAAGCAAATATACTGTATCTTACGTGTTTACGGGAACGTAAAAATAGATTTAAGTTCGTTAATAAGATGTCATGAAGTTTGCGCAAGTGGAATTGTAGCTGGTTCTTGTGAACCACGAGAACGAAATCTGCTAGTCTGGTTTGTTTTTAAATTTCAGTAGTCCTCAACACCATTGTAAGTCTCATATGCAGTAAAATGAGAGCTCGCCCTAGTTTGAAAACCATGTTCTATATCAATCACTGTTCTATCATATAGTTTAGGGCATAACTGAAGATAAAATATTGTCTTCCGAGGCTGACCAATGACCATCCTAAATGATGTGTTCCATGCTTTCTATCCGTTTGATATGGCATAAAACAATAAAGATCTCCAGGACCAATATCGTTGAATTAGGACTATGGATACACACATAGTCATATCAATACATAGTTGCTCAGTTCACACACACAGGTGGCGCTGATGGTCAGTAGCTGCTCGGTTCATACACACAGCTGGCGCTGATATTCAGTAGTTGCTCGGTTCACACAAACAGGTGGCGCTCGTGCCTTGTGTGCAAGACGCGACAGTACAGGAGTGCGGTCATTGTACTGTGAGTGTTGAATAGGACAAGTGGCAGTGCTCGACTAAAACCTGGTGCGTTATTTCAATTGCGAAGAGGCCGACACGCTATTCATGTACAGTCATGCGAATAGCAATGGGCATGAATCAGCACGACTCTATCAGGAGCGTTTTCCTAACAGACGAAAACCATCATACAAGATGTTTGCAGCAATTTATCGGCCCGTGTGGAAACAGGGACCGTACTACCTGACCATGTGATGTTGGTCGGTCCCGTCGTGTACGAACAACTGTTATGGACGAACGTATGTTAGAAGGTGTTGACAATGAGCCACGTACGAGTACGAAGGAACTTAGCCTTGAAATACATGTTAGTCGCATGACTGTGTGGCGTGAGTTACATGAAAATGTCTTGTACACATACGACCTGCAAAGACTACAAGGACGGACAGAAGATTATTTCCAACCACGTGAAGCATTCTGCCAGTGGTTCATTCAACAGACCACTGCTATCATGCTGTTCCTGGCATCAGTACTGTTCACTGACGAGGCCGCGTTTGGAAGGGATAGTATCGTTATCATGCATAACACACACACACACACACATGTGGGCAGATGCACATCCCCATGATGCCTCATTATCAACACCAATTTGTACTCCAATGTATGGTGTCGCATTGTCCATGATCAACTGATCGGCCCATACATGCTACTCCGAAGACTAAATGGACCTTCCTGCAGGGTACACTGCCCGAATTATTGGAAAATGTTCCCCTAGTGATTCACCGCAACATGTGATACATGCATGATGGGGCTCTGCGCACTTCAGTGTGAATCTCCGCCGGTGGTTGAACAACAACTTCCCAAGAAGTTCGGGCGTAGCAGTCCAGTACATTTGCCTGCACAGTCTCCGGAAGTAAATCCACTGGATTTTTATCTGTGGGAACATTAAAAGTGTGGTGTATGCTACTCCTCTCCACGATGTCAACGACTTGGAACACCGCATCCATAACGCCTGTTCAACTGTTCGCCATGATTCTGGTAGCTTCGAACGAGTTCGCCAATGCATGATCCGGCGTTGTCATGCATTCATTTCTGTCCATGGCAGACACTTTGAACATATGTCATGTGCCCGACAAACGTACGTGTCTCTCTGCACTTCAATCTTTCCCTTCCCAATCCCCACCCAGGTGCTCTGATCCAGAAACTTCTGTCCAAGATAAGGAGGAAGGAGATCACTGCTGGAAAACCACGATCCAGTAAAGAAGACAAAGAAATGAAACAGCAAATAATATAGGATGTATACGCTGAGTGGGAGAAGATAAACAAGGAAAATGTGATACCAAGATCCTTAAGATCGATAAGAAGAACGGGCGGTGACCGGGACGAAAAGGCCAGTGCGTTCCCGATACCTTTATCACCAAGATGAAAATACCAAAAGAAAGCGAGAGGGAGAGGATGAAGAAAAGGCAAAAAGGGACAGGGAAGAAAAAGAAATGGAGGATCTAAAAATAGAACTTGCACATGCGGAAAGAAGAATAATGGAATTGTAAAAAACAGATAAAACTGGTAAAGAGAGATTGAAAGACTAAGATGTTGCGAGCTAAAACTGGAAAGGACAATTACAAAATTAGAAGAGAATGAACAGGAGATGGAAAAACAAGAAAGAATAATCAAAGAAATGAAACAACAAGAAATAGAAGGATGTGTACACATCAAAGAATTAGAGGTAACAAATCAACAAAGGGAGGTCCGAAAGAAATTGAGAAATATGAAAGAAGAGATAAGAAACTTATACGAGGAAAATGGAGGGCTAGAGAACAAAAGCGAAGTAGTTATGATGCAGACACCAACAACTAGCTTTGCAGATGTACTTAAAGAAGAGACAGCTAAAATCCCAGAACCGTCAAGTTTAATAGAAACTAGTAGAAGGAATACCAGATCAACCATAGTATTAAAACCGAAGGACGGGGAAACAATTCGAGAGGTAAGAATGAAGCTGACTAACACTATCAGTAGATATGATAGGATCAACTTCCAGATGATACAAGCTAAAACAGCGCTCATTCAGCAGATGGCAACAGAACAGGACGAAATTAAGATCGGACAACACCCAGGAATGATAAAAAATTTCGATTTAATGAACATAAATAATAAGAGAGACCAATTGATGATTGTACATGGTATCCCGTCCGAAATGAAAGAGAATGAGGTAATAGAGGAAATGATAGACAGGAACCTAAATTATATCACAGAAGAACAGAAACAATTGATCAAACCCAGATTTAAGACCGGACCAAAAAAACAAGATCGGTACCATCTGGTGTTTGAAGTACCGAAACAAGTTGGAGAGAAAATCCTCAGGAGTCCTCGGGTTTACATTGGATATGAGGCGACCAATATAAAGGATTTCCTAGTGTTGACTACATGCCTAAAATGTCATGAGTATGGACACATAGCTGCACATTGCAGAAATGAAGCAAGATGTTGAAACTGCGGCGATGAAAGTCACAAAAAACAGGACTGCCCAAACAAAGACAAAAAAGTTTGTATACCCTGCAATTCAAGGAGGAAGAAGTGTTAGTTAAAAAGTCAGATTGAATGCCCACAGTACAAACTTGCGCTACAAAGAGTAATCGATAGATTCGATTATGGACAGTGATCCAGATCGAGTCCAAAACAAGGGGAAAATAGAACACAAGAAAAAGAACCCCCCATGCAGGAAAAGAAGCCAAATTAGGCTACAGCAATTTAATAACAACAAGAAGATATGTAACTTACATAATTGACTAACGGCAGGAATGACAAAATCAGCAAATAAATTCCTCGAAATCAAATCTGGTCTCATAAAATTGGAAGATGCAGACCAAATAGTTCTACATTATATAAATCCCAATTTGGTAACATTCCCCAGAGGCTTTGCACAGTATGTAGCCCTGTCACACGACAAATATGATCTAGATCAGATGGAGAAATTGGATATCAAATTAGACAATAAACAGGAAATGGAAATTTATCTATCAAAAAATCGATATAACTGTAAGATAGTTAACATAAAGTCAACAGCCGAGAATTTCCTTAGAGATTTGGAACTGACACTGGAATTGTTGTCAATACTGGAATGCGAGGAAAGGATTAGGATTCAAATACAAGCTATAGGAATGGGCCTATGGCGGGCAGACCCTAAGGATGTATCATTAATATTTGAAAAATGAGAGAAAACAACAAAAAAACGTTGGATTAGAAACGATAGTACAGGATGCAAAACTGCACAGAGAAGTAACTAGAATATGAAATACTTTGGAGTCAATTGAAAGCGAAGAAGAATCAGAGGGAGAGAACAGTAATAGAGGAACCCAGAGTGCAGAAAGCTCAGACGAGGGAGACGAAGGAGATGTGGTGACGGAGGAAAGGGACGTCAATGGAGAAGAAAAAGCAAGAAGAAGAGAAGAGGATGAAAACGGTGGATTCCAAGATTCTACAAGAAGAAGGAAAAACAAAAAAATGAGAGGAGAGAGGCAAGAATCAATGGAAAAGATCAAGGCGATAGAGAAAGAACAGAGGAGAAAAGAGGTAACTACTTTCAATCCTAATAAATTGTATCAGAGTCTGAACAACGGCTATATCCTATCAAGACTTGAGGAGCCACAGCTGCTATCAGCTGCGCTGAGAATTATTGTAAGAAATATCCACCCCAAAGGGAAAACTATCACCTTGCCAGTAATTAAGGAAGTGGATAGGATAAATCTATGCTCGAACGCCATCACGACAGAACCAAAGGAATTACTAGAACTAGTGGATAAGGTCTTCTCAAGAAGAAATGAAACACTACAGCTGAACAAAGTCTATAGACAGTTCGTGATGGCGTGCGGGCGCACAGTATTTATCCCAACGGAAAAATTCCTAGCGTGTTATGTCCACACGAGACAGTCTTATCCAGAAATGTTTCGAATAGTCCAGCTAAATCTGGATAAATCCATATTAGCCACCCAAGAACTTAGGTTACACAGCGATAAAGAGAAGGTGGACATAGCATGCCTTCATGAACCCTATAAAAATATGGGAAGATTGATTGGAATGAGAACCGACGCAATGGTCCTGGTGCCGGAAGATCCAAATCCGCTGGTGGCTGTGGTGATCCTTAATAAGAAAATAAACGTTCTAGTAGACAATCAAAATACCTGCAGATGGATCCAAGTTATAAGAATACAATCAAACAGTAAAATAATAACTCTTGTTTATATGTACTGCCAATTTTCAATTTCAGTGAATGTGTTCGCAAATAGATTAGAGGAAATATTAGCGGGAAATTTAGGGGAAAATATTTTAGTGTTGGGAGACTTAAATCAAAAATCTCCGCTGTGCACTGCCCTAGAACGGATGAAAATGGCGAAAAATATGAAGATATAATAAATCAGTATAACCTAACAGTTCACAACATAGCAGATCAACCACCGACATTTCAGGACAGAGCTGGAGCGGAGAGCAATATAGACGTAACAATGTCAAAAGGTAATTTACATCAATGGATCCGAAACTGGAGGGTACAGGATTCAGAAACTTCAAGTCAGCATGGTGTCATCCGCTTTGAAATCGTTTTAAGCAGAAATAACGAAATAACGCAGGAAGATGATACATTTAAATTTAACGTTAAAATATTAAATATGGAAAAATTTAAAAGAAATTTAATACTCCCACAAATGGAACATGAAATAAACCTTGACGAATTGGCAACTAACCTAGAAAATACAACATCAAATGCAATTAAAAGTTCTACACCACCAAATGAGGCTAAAAGATACCCTTCTGGACTAGGAAACTAATAAAATTAAAACGACAACTAAAAGCAAGTAGGAAGAGTTATAAAGCGGCTGGAGACCACAGACTACGACAGACAAGGCTCGAAAAATATCGGCAAATCAAGCAACAATAAGACAAAGAAGTTTACAACACCAAAAAGAAGACCTGGAGTAAGTTTGTGGAAGAAAATCTTAGCAGGGATGTGTGGGGTATGCCCTACAAAATAGTAATGAACAAAATTAAAACTAAAGGAGCATTCAACACGCTAAAAAGAGAAGACGGATCATATACAAAAACCTGGAAGGAAACAATGGAAATATAATTTACAAAATTATTCCCAGATGACAACATAGATGAGAATAATGAAGAAAATCAGATAGTTAGAAATGAAGTAAGGCATATCCAGGACACGAACACAGACTTGAATCCACCAACGATAACAAATGATGAAGTCGCAGCCGCAATAAAATCAATAAAAACAAAAAAGGCACCTGGCCCAGATGGAACTAAAGGAGAAACATATCAAAATTATATGGAAATTCGGACACCTTACCTGACGAGACTTTATAACGAATGTCTGAGGCAAGGAAAATTCCCTAAACCGTGGAAGTCTGCAAATCTAGTGGTGCTACTAAAGGGAGATGATAAACCTCGATCGAATCCTAAATCGTACAGACCGATTTGCCTACTTAACATTATCAGCAAGATTTTCGAAAAAGTTTTAGCATAAAAAAATAAACGAAAAAAAGAGATAACATACAGAACTGTATACTACAATATGGCTTTCGACGAGGGAAGTCGACCGAGGATGCGATCAACGGAATCTGTGATTCTATAAATAATCTCAAACAAGACAACTGTAAGTATGTAACAGGAATTTTCTTTGATATGGCAAGCGCATTTGATAATGTTTGGTGGCCGGGAGAACTAAAGGAGCTTAATAATTTAGGAATAAATTCCTTAGTATGGATGGTTCTACGAAATTACTTTCGGGATAGACAAATAAAAATAGACACGGCTGAAGGCACCATTGCAAAATCACCAACTAAAGGATGCCCCCAGGGATCTGTGCTGGGCCCAATTATTTGGGATATAATATTTCAGCCATGCCTGGAAGTGCTAAATAGTATGGAACATGTGGAAAGAGTCTGCGGATACGCGGATGACCTGGCGGTAGTTATCAAAGGAAATAGCAGAAATGAGATCCAAAATAGGGTAAATGAAAAAATAACAACAATGGCGTCATGGTGCAAAAATAATAAATTAACTATATCAGCAGAGAAAACTAAATATGTTCTATTTAAAGGAAACATGAACTTCAAGAGAGGTCCGATAATAAAAGTAAACGGCACAACAATCAAAAGAGTAAAGGAATTTAAATACTTAGGCGTAATTTTAGACAAAAAGGTTAATTTTAGATCCCACGTAAATACAGTAAAAAATAATGCAATAAAAGTTTCTCATAAAATTGTAAATATAGCAACCAACGAATTTAAAGTACCTATTAAAATAATAAGGATGTACCATGACGTCATAATCAGATCCATAGTAGAATATGCCGCCAGCGTCTGGAGCCACCGTATGGATGATTCGAAACAAAAAACAATCATAAACAGAGCACAAAGACAGCCACTACTCAGACTGATAGGAGCGTACAGAACCACTCCGGTGGAGGCACTCCAAATCGCGACCGCAACCATGCCCATTCACCTGCAAATTAAAAGAATGAGAGCCGCGTACTGGCTCAAAATGGATGTGAATGTGTGGTGATTGGAACCAGGTGAACTTAATACCGTGAGTGCGTGCGAATGTGACGTGAAAATATTAAGACGCGTGGCTGCGGAAACCGCATCTATTCTCCATTAGAAGAAAACAATCCCATGAGTGAGTGAGCGAAGAGTGCGTGAAAGAAGGAAATGAAACAATTTAACAACTAGAGGAAACAACAGAGTCACTAAATAGAAAAAAGAAGAAGAAGCCCTCCTGCGATGACTAGTAAGACAAGCCAAAAAGGAAGAAGAAGAAGACTACTAATCATTTGCTTTCTTTTTCTTATATCTTTGCAGGAAAGGAAAGATCAGAGGAAAAGAAGAAGAAGCCACTCAAGTTATGTGTTGTGTTGTCCTGTGATGTCTGTGTCGTTTAAATGTGTTTGTGTGTTCTTTTTGTAAAATAAAGTATATAGGTAACTAGGGACTCCCCCGCCCCCTCCAGCAACAACTTCCAACTAGGAACCAAGACCACGATTACCTTTGGATGCCTGGTCCAAGACCGTCCCGCAACACCAGCTGTCTCGTCAGAAGAAACACAGGGGATTCTTGGAATGCCGGAATCCCGGCAATCCAACAATCCCTAGGGACAAGCCTGCCCCAGGTTAAGAAGTATTAAGATGTACGTGTTGCACGCCCTCAAAAGTGCACAACTTAATATGTGCAAAGCATGCTAAGAGGCAGGGGTGGAAGGTGGACCCGCCAAATAATAATAAAAAAAACTTCAATAGCTACCGCTTCGAACTTACTATTCCCATGCTTTCAGCCCTCGCTAACTCTGACAATATGCCCGATATGCTATATGTTCATAGGATCTTTTTAGCTTATCTCGGTGTCAGGAATCACCTTCCGACGTTTGTTACATTAATTAAGTTATACCCTATATATACATATATATATTGCTCTATTCTATTGAAATAGTACTATATTGACTGACGGGCAAAACAAACAACAATATAGACAGATACCAATCTTCATAAAGAATCCTCTTAGTTATATTAAACCTCAACAGCAATCAATACACCCATAGACTTGTTGAACACACTATAGGACAATTTCTATATTCATAGGAATTTAACTACATAGGCACTCACATATGATAATCTTAATTCGTTTAATAACGATATCTTGAAAATTTAATCATGCTAGAAACAGTAGCTGAAATAACTTCTGACATTATTTAACAACATCAGTTATTTACTACTTTCCAAATTACCATCATACGACAAAAGATTCATTAAGTTCATCCTTAGTTCTGAATTAGTTTTCATGCTATCCACGATTATTTTTCGCATTTTATTTGTCTTGAATAAAGTAAAACATATAGGCTATACGCCTTTAGCTTCAAGATGCTAGAAAGATAATACAATTTAGTGTTTAAGTGATGAGAACATTTTTCTAACATGAAAACGATATATTCGACCCAAAATCTGCTTTGCTCAGCTGTAAATAAATTAACTAGCATTCGAGAACGTTAATGTTTAGATACATATTTACTGGTAAATGGGAAATTCTATTACGTTCAGCAAGTGGAAGAAGCAGGCAGTACACGGAAATAAATCAACTTTTTTTAATGGGTGGTGGAGAGTGTACGATCCCAATTCTTCGTTAGTCACGTGCCGAAGTACTTACTCTATCTGCTCGTCGAGTTTTATGCTTGCTTTATTCTTAACGAGGTTCAACTACTATTATTTATAATCAAACACAAACCGGCATATATGAAGTTTTAACACTCCTTACGTTGTTACGCCAGATAAATCTTTCTCTCATATCCTTGCAGTCATGTATGTTCTTAATAGCAGGCTTTGGCGCTGAACACTTCAATTATAAGATATTTATTTAACATGTATGCCTTGTAGTTAGTAGAAGGATCTACAAAGGCTAGGGGAAGATAACCTCGAACAAAATACCATGGTGAAGGGAAGCAGCTTCACAATTACCACCCTGAAGCTAAAGGTGAATAAGATCGGCAAGGTCCATAGATGGACAGAGGACGACATCTTGAATGTCTGACTTTCCTGCAAGGTAGTAGAGCTGACAACTCTACACCGCTAAAACATGTCAAGAAATGATAACATATGGTTCATAGATTTTCCTGGAGTAAAATATTCCGCAGGTAATCTAGTCCCTCATTCGGGTCTCCGGGCGAGAACTGCTTCAGGGGGCTTCAACAACAGGATTAAGAAAGATCTTAGAATCGGAACGTACGAACGTTATACAAAACGTTTACCTCTTCAGGATGCCGAACGCGAGACCGAGAAGTACGAGTTGGAAATATTAGCAATACTAGAAGTCCGGTGAGAGGGTCAGGATAGCATCCGATAAAGGAAATACACTTTCTACTACGGAGGAACTTAGTCACTCAATTTCGGAACATAATTCCTAATTAAGAACACCATCCTACAGGCGGTTCAGAATATAGAGTTCGTAAACGATTCTACAATGAGCTAGAAAGGCTGTTTAGCCTATTACCGAAGTACAGTATAATTAGAAAATTGTGTTGGTAGGGGAGGAAGAAAAATATAGATCTACTATAGGCAAATACGGCCTTCACGAAAAGATCAACAACAATGGAGAAAGACTGACAACTTTCGCGATTTCGAAGAATCTACTAGTAAAGAGCACGTACTTTGAACACAGAGACTACACAAATACATATGGGTATCTCAGGATGGCAAAAATTCCAACCAGATCGATCACATGTTAGCAGATAGACTAAGCCACACCAACATAATGGACGTTGCTTCTTACAGAGGAGCGGAAGGTGACACCGACCATTAGTTAGTGATCGCAAAAGTAAGGGAAAAGTTATGCATCGCGAACAGAGAAACAAGGGATCAAAACAATCGAAGTTAAACGATTAAATAATCTAAACATGAAAACAAACTTCTTAATGTAAAGAACGGAGAACAAACCGAGGAATTTTAAATCTATACCGCAGAACCGTGGATACCCGAACCAAGTGAGATCGAGATTGAAATGTGAATAAATATATTGAGACAATTCAAATCACCGAAAACAGACATTATTTTAGCCGAATTAATTAAAACGGAAGGAATGGCACTAAGCAAGGAACTACACAAATTGATAAATGCTATCTGGAGAAAAGAGGAGCTTCCAAAGGAGTAGAGAACCTCAATAATAGTTCCGATTTCCAAAAAAGGCAATAAATCGGACTGTAATAATTACCGCCGGATCACGTTACTCCAAATATGTTACAAGTACTAAATAATATCCTGCTAACTCCCCTAAGCATATATGTAGGTGAAATAATTGGAAATCACCAACGTGTATTTAGAAAAAATAGATCCACGTTGGAACAAACTGTCGCCTTGAGACAAAGTTTAGAGAAGAAATGGAATATAAAAGGACTGTTCTGTTCACCAGCTATTCATTGATTTTAAGAAAGCATATGATTCTATCAAAAAGGAAAAGTTATACTGTATCCTGATAGGATTTTAAATTCCGAAAAAACTGGTTCAGCTAGTGAAGTTGTGTCTCAGCGACCCCATAAGCACAGGACGGATAAGTATCAATACATTTGCAAAGGATTGAAACAAGGGGATCAATTACTTTTTAACTTTGCGTTAAAATAAGCGATTTAAAGAATTAAAGAGGACAAAAAGGGACTCTCATTGAATGGTTTGAATCAACTGTTCGTATACTCGGATGATGTAGATTTAATAGAGGAAGATATAGATGCACTATAAAGTAACACCGATATCTTAGTAGAAGCGTGCGATGAGATAGTTTTACAGGTAAATATAGATAAAAAAAATATATGATAACTAACCGAAACACAAGGAATGAAGGAAATACAAACATAAGAATTAGGAATAAGGTCATAGAGAAAGCGAACAAATTTAAATACTTGGGAGCATACGTAACAAGCAAAAACAAGGTCAAGGAATGAGGTAATAGAGAAATAAAAAGTCGCTTAGTATCGGGCAATGTATGTTTCTATTCAGTCCAAAAACTTCTAACATCGCGATTTATATCAAGGAAATTGAAATTGAAAATATAGGGGAGGCTGCTGTAGCAGGGAGCACTTTTTACGTTTTCCCAATTATAATTTCTGGGATATTTATTTTTTCAATTCGATGTCTGTTCTCTTAAATTTTGACGTTTTCTGAGTTACACTGTGTTAGCATTTCACTTCTGCTTGCTTTCTTTAAAGATGTTTTTTATCTTTTAAAAATTTCTAGCGATATGTTCCATGGTACAAAAGCTAAGGTACCTTGGAACACAGTCTGTTGTACCTTGAAACATGCAAATATTTTATCTGTGGTGTTTATATACTTTATCATCTACACCTCCCCAGAAATGTCTCCATTCTCCAAAGTCTTCGGATAACATTTATTGTTAGCACGAGTACACGTATAGGCTAGTTTTCGAATGCCCTTTTTGGTGAGCCCTTCCATGATTTCTGATGTCTAGATAAGGTGGCTAGAGACATTTTGATCACTTTTATACATGCTTAACGCAGCGAAATACTTTTCCCACGTTGGACAGTCATCACTTTTATTGCATTTTAAATTGCATCTGTGGGTAGTCTTTTATTGTCTGGTTTGCTTCTTGGCATCTCGTATTTCTGCAAGAAAATAAGGAACTTACTATCATGATATGCTCCGAAATGTGTTAATGTCAGAGCTGAAACCGGATCACTTTCGGTGACTTGGAGACCGAACATAGGTAACTCGGGGACCTGATGGTCCGATAAGAAAATTGACCCGGATGATGCAACAGACGCGGTAATCCGGTTCAAAAGTTGATCCGAATTACCCGATTCACCCAGGGACCTGGTTTTGACCCAAATACGGTAACCAGACTGACTAACTTTGTAATCCAGCGATCCGATGATCGAATCTTAATCCAAACTCCAAACTCACCCAATCTTGACCCAACGACCCTTTCTTGACTCGATTTAATCTAGATTGGCTTTAATCAATGAATATTTCATGTGTGAGATTCACACATTCATTCAGATATTCTCTCCGAGGAGAGAGTTATTTGTACATGTTCGATGGTATTTTCGTTCTTTCCAGAGACCTTTTTCCATATGTTTTACTATTGTTAGGAGCTTTTCAGCATCGTATTCTTGATGTTCTAGGAAGCGAACTCCTGTTCCCGGTTACACCTGGCAGAAACATTGTTCGGACGCAAAATGTAATAAGGGAAGAATAAGAACATCTTCTTTACTCTCCGAGTTATCGGCATCAGGTCAGGCCGGGTCCCAAACATGTGCGTCTGCTTCATGGTACAACAGGCTGTACGAGATCATAAAAGTGGTGGCATATTGAAAATGCTAGATGTAGCATGGGAATTTATGTAATAGAAGAACTTACCTAATTCTCTCGTAGGCGGTTATTTTTATAAATGACAGAAAGCAGCTTCAATGCCAGCACCATAAAACAAAAATTAAATTTGTAAACAGTTACTGTTAACTCTCGAAAAAGTTTTTTCCAATTGACTCAACACCCAGACACCTGAGCACAACGAAAGCCACGAAGTTACTACTTGGCAAACTTGACGTACAATATAGTTTACGGAGTAGTTTCTACATAACATAGGCAGTCAGAAATACAATAGTGTTTCAAGGTACATTATGCTCAAGGTACAGCAGTCTCCCCTACAGAACGGTTATTTTGCCGGTAATACTTTACGGTTGCGAAAGTTGGAGTACGACCCTAGCAGATGAACATTAATTACGTGTGTTTGAAAATAAGATTTCGAGAAAGATATACGGGCTGAAACGGGACGAGATGTCTGGAAAATGGAGGAGACTGCATAATGAACTTCAGGGACTGTAGGATTCACCACATGTAAGAATAATGAAATCTCGACGACTAAGATGGGCAAAACATGTAGTTCGGATGAAAAATCGATTATATTCTATTCTGGTAGGAAAGCCTGATGGAAAGAGACCGTTGGGAAGACCGAGACGTAGTTGGGAGAACAATATTAAAAAGATCTTGGAGAAGTACGTGTTCGTGATGAAAGCTGGCTTGGTGTTGCCTAGGATAGAATCCTATGGCGAACGTTTGTTACTGTGGCGATGAACTTGCAAGCTCTGTAAGCCATAGCGTTAGTTAGTTAATGTATTAGTCTGAAAAATGCAGATATCATTTGAATTGAAAGATCTATTACTAGTATATAATTAAAGTTTAACACCCCAGTGCTCTTAAATTCTCTGTTACGCCATTTGAATGTTTTAAATATTTTCAATTCGATTTTAAAATCTTAAATTTAATCCGGTTAACTCTCGTAAAACACCCCCTCATTACATGGGAATAAGCATTATGGAAATAGTGGTTTCCGATTAAAGATTTCGTTATAGCATGGTTTGAGTTACAGAACAATATCAATGAATTCCTTTTTGGAAACGTAACAGGTTGCTAAGAACTTGTTGATATATTTAACATTTTACTGATGAACGTATTCATACGTACGGAAACTTACGGGAGTTTTTGCTTATTGTCTTTTAGTATCTTTGTCTCACGCTGTTATAGGTTACGGGAGAGGAATGTGGGAAAAGTCGGCCAGGGTCAAGTATGATGGTACCTTCCCGGTATTAGGTTGGTATGATTGAGGAAAATTCCTAGAAAAAAATCAGTAGAGATGGACGAACGCTGGATTCGAACTCAGGACATTCCGAATATGAGGCTTAGAAACTTACCCATGACCCGCTTGTTAAGAATCGATACGAAATAATCAAAGAAAAGTACAATGCTAAATAAAGTAATCTACAAACTCGCACACCTAAAACACATAAAATCGTAGGTACAAAACAGTTCATCGGACGTGAATGTAGAACACAAAATGTCAGAGAGATTTACGAACACAATTCTCTAAACTGGCTAATTTATGATAGCGACAATTCATAGCATCATTGCACTGCTGGTACATGTATACACAGTCTCTCTCTCTCTCCCACCACAACAGAAAACGAATATACAGATGTTTTCTCAACCGTGTGTGGAAATAATTTTTCACGCTCTAAACTGCTTCAATTTGGGATAACTCTCCACTATATTTCGAAAAAGAATATAGACGACACAAGTATGTGCCACAGCTCGTTCAAGCCAGTCTAACATTTCAAATTCTGTCAATTTTACAAAACTGTTGCATTTAAATGAATTAACTTTTTCCTTTAAAAATTTGCTTTTACTTACATTCATAGCCAACATTTGCATACGTTCAATTTAGTCTTCGTTTTAGCTTTATCTTTACAAAACGAGAAATCAAACTGCTCCGAGCATGTTTTGATTTAGTGGCGGTACTTTCCAAAATCCTGTTAGAATTGTTGCTCCGATATAGAGTAATTTGAGGGAAAATGGACACAGTAGTGTAATTCCATAACAACGATCCTAGATGAAAAACATCCATGGTGTGAAAGAACTGGTTGGTATGCTCTCTAAAGGACTGTAGTAAATGTTGGAAAATTTGTCACGCGAAGACGAAGCAAAGCCTTTTTAAAATGTCTTTCTTTTACCTAAAAATTATTTCCACTAGTCAGTAAACAGTTTATGATTGGGCTAAACTCAATGAGAGAGCAGAAAATACAGTTGAATTGGGCAGTCTTGGCTGTCAAGTACTTGCTTATACTGTACCACAAAGAAGTCATACGTGTGACGTAAAAGCAGGTGAACTGGCGTCTTACCCCAAAGGTAGGGAAGGGGATACGTTCCTACTACCTAAATGCATTGGATCAGATAAGACTGTTTCCATTGTTTTCTGATGAGACACTCATTTATTTAACTTTTCTTCTTGAATAGAATGTAGTCATACTAGAGCATTTGTAATTCGTAGCCTACGTGCATGTTCAATAGAACAGGAATGTCATTAATGGCCTCTAGCCCAGTGGTTTTCAACCTTTTAATACCATGATGAAAATATTGAATTTATGAAATAAGGAAATTATTTTTTATTATTATTACTTATGTTCATGCTAATTTTTAAGATGATTTGTATTAGCATTTAAGTTAAGGGAAATAAACGGGTTACTTAGATTATGCTCGAGAAGTCTTGATCAGATCACCGACGGATGATAATAGGTTTAGATTAACGTCATTACACTCCAATTCTCACCAGCGATTGAGATATGACACAACAGGAAAAGTGAGAGAGGAGACTTCCAATTAATCAAGATATACATCCGCTATTCTTAGAAATACATCAATACTCATCACCTGAATAGCTTTCAACGAGAACGGACATTTAAGACTCATTCTCAGATATAAATCTATACTTATTGAACAACAGGATACGAGCAATCACTTCTCAATATGATAGCAGTGTATAGTTTCATGTATTGGCCAATATCAGTGTCGGCCCCCGAGAAAAATTAGACAGAAGCAACCCTAAGAAAATGCGAAGCCTTATTTCCAATATCCTTTTGTTATCAACCTTTCTTTCCGTTTGTTTTGAATATACCTGTAATACAAGTAAGACCTCAATTGAGGACATTGCCGAAAGACGGACACATAGACCTATGCGCCCTTTTCCCGGCAATCGCTTTAAACGATCCACTATGTTCTTTTCTACATGTCCTGCAAATTACAATTCGTTAGTTTGGTAGAAATAAATATTTAGAAATGTTTCCGCAAGTTAAACTGTCGTCTTGCTTATAGACCCTGCTGGCGGACAAAACCTCAACTTGACTACATTCAAGTTTTGATCATGGTTCAGTAATGTGTTTGATGTAGAACTTGTTTACATATTTTCCGTCAGAGGCCAATCATTTACACAGTGAGACACAAACTTTGAACTAGTCAGATCACACATAAAAACAAGTGAATTTGCCCGTCACCGGGAAAAAGACGTTCTTTTCTATTGAAAGTGAATGGGAGAAATTAGTGCCATAGTTAGAATGGTGTGGAAAATGCTTTTGGTGGCCATTTTGAATCCAAAATCGCGACTTTTCCCAAATGTAATATTTTCCTAAACTACTCTTGATAATACACCTTTATGCTATATTTCGTAACTCTAGCTCAAAATTCATTCACACCAAAATTATTTTTTTGTGTCCATCATTTTTCATCCCAGTTGGCTTCTTTGAAGACATTTTGTAATATTTCCATAACCTACTGGTGATGATGTACCATCATATCAAATTTTGTTTTTCTATCTGTAGACTGCATAATGAAGAACTCCACGGACTGTACGATTCACCAGATGTTGTAAAAATAATGAAATCGCGACGACTAAGGTGGGCAGGGCATGTAGCTCGGATGGGGGAAAAACGAAGATTATATTCAATCCTGGTTGGAAGGCCCGATGGAAAGAGGCCATTGGGAAGACCGAGACGTCGTTGGGAGGACAATATTAGAAGAGATCTTCGAGAAGTAGGTGTTCGTGATGAAAACTGGCTTGATACTGCCCAGGATAGAATCCAATGGCGAACGTTTGTTACTGCGGCGATGAACTTGCGAGTTCCATAAGCCATAGAGTTAGTTAGTTAGGCTGTGTATTCTATAAAAATCATTTTTGCGGCCATTTTGGATCCAACGTGGTGACTTTGGAGACATTTTGTAATATTTTCTTAATCTACTGGTGATGGTGTACCGTCATACCAAATTTCGTTTTTCTAGCCCCAGCCGTTCAGGCTCTGTAATGGGTTCCCAAAACTTTGGTCTTTTTGGTGCGACATACTAGTTCTTGCTGATAGATTTTTTTTTCAATTTCAGGAACGAAGAAAGAGGATATTGGTACTGTAAAACCATAGTTGGAAAGTATGGTTCTTGCTCGCAAGAATCCAAGTCCGTTTCAAGTGATAGTGGATCTTATCAGCTTTCAGTATTTTTATTGATATTCAGAGTTTTGCGAAAAAGGTAAACTTTACTATCATGAGGTATGTCATGTTTAAATATAAAACTGATCGAAGTGTTCTGTGCTCCAATAGTGAGGCCCTTACCTACAGACCATTTATGTTTTTAACAACTAAAGACAAGAAAATCTTAGTGGAAGTTCAGCCCAACACAGTACCATACCCTGAAGTGTCTCAAGTCAAGATTGCTGATGCCAGAGGTCTAATGAAATACCTGCCTTTCGAGGACCAGGGCTGATTAGAAGAAGTATTTGCTGAGGCAATTTAACAAAGCTATTTTTATTGTCATTTTCAACGTCCTTTTGTGTTAAATACTGTGCTTAAAATTGTTTGTGGTTTGTTTCTTCAGATAATCAGCATGAAATATTTCATGGCCGGAAGAGCGCATAACATGTATATACAATTTCAATGGATTTTTATGCAAACTCTGAATTATATCAGGTTAACTAACAGTTTTCAAACCAACTCTATTAAATTTCTAGCAACTCTATTGAATTTCTTTTTTGCATCCAATTTTTGAGACAAAGTGATTCTGAGTGATACAAGTGTGTCTTATGAACAGATTCTCCAGCTATAAAGATATTAACAGTAGCCCAGCAGTAAAGTAGGTGAGCTGAGTTTCTCTTATCACGATTTGGTTCTATCTAATTATTTTGGAAGAATTTTGGAAGTTGATTTGGATAGGTTAGCTTTGATGTATTTATTGAGCCAAGGCTCCGCCCGTATAGTATAATCTACTATTTATTATGTTTTCTGTTACCCATTTTTGAGTCCCTTGCATGTTAGATTTTTAAGCGAGTTTTAAACCTGCACCGAGGTAAGACTATGTGTATTATGTGTGTACCTATTTAGTGTTCTACCAAAACTACGCCCTTAAGAAGTACTCTTAGGGGAATATCATCTCTTGCCCCATTTTTGTATTGCATTTGGCCATCCCGGAAAGCCCACCATTGGCGTTGAGGACACCAGGATACCCGACACATATGTATTTAGTAAGTATTTCTTCCTCTTTGCTAGGCCGACAATATTTACGGATCGGTAAACTACAGGGAAAACTTTCAAGAACCAGGAAGATGCGAGTAAGAGGCTTAATTGACGCTCAACGGATGCAAGCACATGTTCAGATTCTAGCTACCAGGTGTGTAAATATGAAACCGGAATTTGTGCATATACGCCGTTAGCTGTCACTGTGGTCATCGCAAAACTGCGTCCTTGGCGCCACTTGCTTGTTTTCACTGCTGATAACGATTGCAACTCACAACCAGACAAGTTTAATGTCATAGTCTAGTGTAATAGCATTGAACATGGCGCTATTTGTACCTACAAACTACGATGTGCGGACAGCATTGATTTTTTGTTACCATTTGAAGAAAACTGCTGCAGAATCGCATCGCATGCTTGTCGAAGCTTACGGTGATCATGCTCTTGGTAAGTCACAGTGCTATGCATGGTTTACAAAATTTAAAAGTGGCGATTTTGACGTGAGAAACGAAGAACGTGGAAGACCACCGAAAAAGTTTGCAGACAGCGAATAGCAAGCTTTGTTGGATGACGCTCAAACGCAACAACTCGCGGATCAATCAAATGTGGCACGAGAAACATTTTCCATACGTTTAAAAACCATGGGCAAGATTCAGAAGGTGGGAAAATGGGTTCCACATGCATTGACTAAACGACAGCAGGAAAACAGAAAAAAACACTTGCGAAATTCTGCTTGCCAGATACAAAAGAAAATCATTTCTCCATCGAATTGTGACTGGTGACGAAAAGTGGATCTATTTCGAGAATCCTAAGCGTAAAAGATCATGGGTAACTCCAGGAGAACCGGCGACATCGACTGCAAGACCAAATCGCTATGAACGGAAGACAATGCTTTGTGTTTGGTGGGATCAGAAGGGAGTGATCTATTATGAACTGTTGAAATCTGGCGAAACCGTTAATACTCAACGTTACCAACAATAAATGATCGAATTGCATTCAGCTTTGCGTGAAAAACGACCAGAATATGACCAAAGACAACATAAAGTGATTGTGTTTCACAATAATGCACCCTCCCACACAGCAAAACCGGTCAAGGAAACGATTGCGACGTTTGGCTGAGAAATTCTTCCGCATGCGGCTTACTCACCAGACTTGGCGCCTTCCGATTTTCACTTATTAGCATCCATGGGACACGCACTTGCTGACTAGCGCTTCACATCTTTCGAAAATGTATGTAAATGGCTTGATGACTGTTTTCCAGCACAAGAGGCACAGTTTTTTTGGTCTGGCATCCACACATTGCCGGAACAATGGCAGAAATGTATCGCTAGCGATGGCCAACACTTCGAATAAAATAGTTCTTAGCATTGTCATCAAATCACTGTGTCTTTTCTGTACATAAATTCCGGTTTCATATTTACGCACCTGGTATATAAAAAGAAATATAAACTTTAATCTCAATTATGAATCGTCGGAATTAAGTGTTAAATGATTAAATGCATTAATTTGCCGCGGACCGGTACAAAAATTTCACAGACGGCCATTGAAAACCACTGTTCTAGGCGACTATGGTTCGTGCCGGAATTGGGGTAAGATGAAGATGTGGGAAGGAGGTCGACCAAGACCTAGTTTCGAAGACAACTTCGCACCACTAATCTTGTGTGACTGAGGATAACGCTGAAGAACCTAAGTCAGGATAGCCGGGAAGAAAAATATCGAGAAGGATCATGTATTCATTGCAGTTAAAATTGTGGTACATTTGAATAATTCTGATCCAAGTAATATAACGATTTCTCAACGAAACCCTGCGAAAACCTCAGTCAGGATAGTAGGCCGCTGAGATTGAACCCAGACCCTTCCGAATACTAAGCCACGGCCACTTGGCAACAATAAAAAGACTAACATGAAGCATGAAGCTAACTGTAAGGTGATTTTCAATGCCCCAATGCGTGAAAATCTGAATCTATATTGACGGTTGGGAAGCTTCAAAATTTAGCCAAATAGTAGTCTAATATATTGTTGGATATTCTATTTCAATACTGGAAAATTAAAATATTACATATTATAAATTCATGGGAATATATATTTATTTATAACTCAAGTTTCACTCTTTTGTTATCTATTTTACTAAAATGAAGTTTTTGAACCTAAATAGCTATAAGAACATTTCAGTTTTAATAATAGTAGTACAAGCTTTTTAAACCTTGAGATGCATTACATAATTGAAGACCATAAGGAAATAATGTCCTTTGCCCATTTTCAGCAAAATTGAAATAATTGGACCATCTGAATTCTGATTGCTCTTTGAATGGTCTTTTTAATAATCTATCATGCAAGAAGAGAATATACGTAGTTCGTCTGTTACAAGCATATCTTTATTTCATGTGCAGGTATACACAATGCTAATCGTGGACTTTTCAAACGCTCTTTCGTAAAATCAAAAAATGGACAAACCACATTATTTTCCTGGAAATATTCCTATAAGTACAGTGTCATTACGCTTCATAATTATTTTACCGTTGGCAGAACATCTTTTTGTTCATACTTCAACTTTATTGTTATGTTCAGCTCAATCGAATATATTTTACATTCGATATCTCCAGAATGGTTTAAGCCATCAAATCCAAATTCGTACGGTAAGTACTAATATAATAAACATATAACAGTGTAAACCAAACGACTATATCTTTAACCGTTTTGGAAATAAACATTTTCTTTTCTAAACGTTCAATTTTACTTATGCAAAATTCAACTTTTCTAGGGAACTTTGTGTTGTTTAACCATCAGTCTCCACCTGTTATAAAACGATCCTTCGCTCCAATAATCTTCATGTAATGTAGAATAACATATTTAAACATCATTTTGTAACTGATGGGGGCTGATGGTTAAAAGAAACATTTTATATACCAAAACATGGGTACTTCCCATTTTATAGTATTGTTCAAATGGATTCTTATTTTATAGTATTGTTCAGAATAAATTCAGGTATCTTGAGAATGGTTTAAACTATTAAATCCAAATTTCGTTTGAAAAGTACTAATATAATGGTAATGTTGTAGTGTAAACCAAAAGACTATATCTGTAACCGTTTTGGAGATAAAAATTAATTTTCTTATGTAAACACTCAATTTTACTTATAAAGAAAGCAGCTTTCTCAGGAAACTTTGTGTTGTTTAACCATCAGCCACCACTAGCTACAAAACGATACTTCGCTCAAATAATCTCCATGTTATGTAGAAGAACATTGTAGTGTAGGAACCTAATTTTAAGTTTTGGAAGGGCACAACATGGCGTCTATTGCTTGTTGCCTCCACGAATATTTAGTTATATCTGATCTCCTTGAGGGTTACCACGATTTCAGTCCTGATTGGAGAAAAGAGGTTGACCATGTGCTTCTAGCTCCGCTTGGTCCAACTTCAAGCATGAGCTCTGTAAAAGCTCTCCCTGAAATTACAATTGTATTTTGGTGCTATTTTGAAAACAGATTAATTATTCCTAACACCTCGATAAGATATGAAACTGGTTGCCCCGAAATAAATAGGGGGAAATCCTCACAGGTGAACACATTGAGGATAGGAGGAAATTTTCATATTTGTGTGCTTAAGTTCTCAAATTCGATAAAAAAAAAGCAGTATTTTATAATAGTATTCTTTTTGTTTGGTTATACCTATTAGATTGCCTTATTTTTGTTTCTTATTGTTGGTACACGATTGAAATTTCTCGTGTAAAGAAAATATATATAATAAGTGATTTCTTCCTTGGAATTAGAACAAAGTACATCTGTGCTTTAATTTATAGTTGTTTTGAAACAAAAAAAAAAGAGAAAGAAATATTTTTCCAAATAAACCAGAAAACCAAACTGAATTCCATTTGTTCCTATTGAACTATAATTCTAGTTTTAAGATTCATCTCCGTGGGGTTTTTCTGGTATTTGCATTTTGATACTTTTTCTTGTGACCACTGAATGGTTCATGGTCCACATTTTGAGAACTACCTTTCGGATGCCTAAAGTGAAGGTAAGGATTGAGATTCTCCAGTTGAGTATCTATGAAGTATAGTACATATTAAAGTTTGTGTTTCTTTTACTAGTGAGAATTTTTATTCTTGCTAAAAAATGGGGAAAATGTGTGGGTTGTAAAATTCGTTATACAACCAAGAGTTCGCTATTCTTAGGTATTTACTATTTTCTACTATTGATACGAGCTCGAAATATTTCTGTGTTTGATCGAGGAAGTATTACAAAAGCAAACAAACAATACCAATAAATATTACAATAAGCATTTTTCCTTAGTACACAATCCATCTCTTTTGTTTATATAACACCCCTTTATGTATGTTATATTTCTTTTCTTCATTATTTTGATTCTTAGAAGAAACCGGCATTTTAGGAAGAAGAAAACTTAAGGAAAATTGAAACTGAATGTTTAATGTTGTTGATGAACATCTGTCTTTATCAGCTCTTGCCATTTATTTGGCACGAAAGTACCAGTCAATGCCAAATAGACAGATGTTATGTACAAGTTGTGTTTAATAGATTTACTGTCTCAAGGTAAGAACAACACAAGAAAATTTAACAAGCAAGTTCTATCACCTTATGCTTTTCACGTAACAGGAAGGAACTTAGTGAAAGAGTTTCACAATTGTGAGTTCTTGTTTGATACATCTTTAAATCTTGAAATAAAGCTTTGTTTCAGGAAATTTAAAAAGTGAGCTATTTAAATAGAAACTTAATGTTTTCCGAAAGTGATGTTCCATTATTAAATGGAAGTTCGACATTGAGTATGTCCGACTTAGAATCTCGGGGAAGAATATGGTCGCGCTCAGCCCTTCAATCTAGGTACACTCCCGTGATTCAAGTTCATGACTTGCGATTAGGAAATAATCCTGTAGACTTAATGTATTAGAAGCATGTCTCAAATGTAGTTTTGGACAACATTCTAGAATTTCTGGATGTGAAATAAATTATTCCCGATTGGGAAACAACGATTACTTTTCTAGGTTTGATGATATTGGAGACTTAGGTATTCTTATAAAACAAGGTGTTAGTGGATTGCGTAACACAAATGGTAAGCAAGAGTTGAAACAATTCTGATTTAAATTAGTATCTTGTAGAGATAATTTGATCACGAATAGTGTGATTAGTTCCAATAAACTATTAGGCAATGTTGAAAATGTTAATATATGTGACAATAATTTGAAACTTGATACTTCTCATGCTAACTCTGTTCCAAATTTTGATGAGTCAATTAATAGATACCTTAACAAATATGACTTGCATGTTGAAAATATTTCTTCCAGTTTTCCAAAATCATTAAATGTTTTGAAAGGTGAGACCGAAGGGAAATGGAAGGAGGTTGCTGGAAGGGTAGAGTTAATGGATACTGACCACAACAATGATTTCACAACGGGTTACAATTTTAATCCAGAAGTCAAGAATTTCTGTCCTAGGGACAAAGTAGGGTTTGATTTAGAATTTGGTATTGAAATAAAATCTGATTTATTTGAGGTTAATCATGCTGTTGATGAAGAAGAGGAAAACTATTTAGGAAACCAAAAATTCTCTTCTCTGTATTTCTACAGTACCAACAAAGATTGTAATACTAGGGATGCTAGATGTAAAATTGATCTTCAACCAATCTCAAAAGAAGGGACTATCCAATCAGGGAGCCAACCTAGTACTTTATCCGTTAAACCGGGCAGTTTGAACATCGATTCAGTATCCATGGATAAGGCTGTTTTTTCAATCCACATGCTGAAAGGAGATGTGAGGCAGTTACCAGGGGATGATAGCAGTACATCTGATGCAGTTCTAGAACATCTTAAAATATTTCCTAAAGATGTTTTAAATACTACAAACTACTCATCGGAGATGGAACTGGGTCAAAACCCACTTTTGACCTGCTCAGGACCCTTGGATCTTGATAGCTCCATGAAGGCTGAGATCGGTGTTGGAAAAAGTAACATTCCATTTAATCAAGAGGGAATTCCCAGTTCTGGGAGTGAGATTGTGATTCACCAATTGGATGAACACTATTCTATCCCTCAGGGATTGAATATCTCTACTCCAGCTGAACCCAAGAAAGTATTCTTCCTTGATAAAACACTTGAAGATAATATAAGTGATTATAAAGATCTTTTCTGTTCGAAGAGTGAGATGGTGTTTAGTGTAATGACTGAAACCGACTCCAACTTTATTAGATAGGATATCTTACCCTGTGAGAACTGATGGATGTAAGTATCTTTTCGGTTATTAGAAAACAGTGTTCTTAGTGTAATGATTGTTTTGTGAACAAGGAAGAATCTAGTCTATAGTGTATATACCTTTAAGGTTTTATTGAAGGTTTCATGTTAAAAGTTCTGGCAACTCTATTTAACTGGTAGTTTTGTTTTTATTATGGTCATGTATCACTTTTAAAATCTTATTTTGATGTTTTAAAGGAGTTTCTTGATTCTGAATCGATGATATTGTTTTCTGATAGATCTTATGTGTTCTACAGTTTTTGAATGCATGATTGGTGTAAATCAGAAGGCCTTCTGATTGTGTTTTGAGCTGTAAGTGAATGCTTGTATGAATGGAATGTTACTATTTAAGATTAAGATGTTTATATATATATATATATATACAGATGCTTATCAGAATAATGGAAACACCTGAACGAAAGTGCAACTTACCAGATTAATATGGTGTCGGGCCACCTTTCGCCTTCAGAACAGCCTTGATGCGACGTGGGATGGAGGCATAGAGGTCGTGAATGGTAGCAAGTGGAATATTACACCATTCCTCGTGCAGGGCATCGGCCAGTTCTGTGAGAGAGGATGGAGGTGGAAATCGTCGCCGGAGTCGTGTTTCCAAGATGGACCACAGATGTTCAAATATGTTGAGATCTGGGCATTGGGCGGGCCAGGGGAGGTGTTGAACTTCATCCCGATGTTCCTCAAACCACGCTGCAACAACTCCAGCTGTGTGAACGGGTGCATTATCATCCTGGAATATGGCGTCATTGTCCGGGAACAACATCCGGACCATAGGATGCAAGTGGTCTCCTAAAATTGCGACATAATCGTTGGCAGTGATGCGTCCGCGAAGTGTGACCACAGGACCCAATGAAAACCATGATATTGCGGCCCACAGCATCACCGTGCCGCCGCCATGTTTCACAGTTGGGCGGAGACACTGCAGATCATACGCTTCTTTGGGCGTTCTCCACACATAAACACGGCCCGTGGTTTGGAATAGAGTGAATGGTGACTCATCCGAATATACCACACGTTTCCAGTCGTCATTGGTCCAAGTTGCATGGTCGTGGCACCATTTGCAGCGTGCTAAAGCGTTCTGGTCTCTGATGAGAGGTTTGGCCCGTGCAACACGACCCCGTAAGTTCATGTCATGTAATTCGCGGCGGACTGTGATTGTCGAAACAGGTTGGGGGAGGTGCTGATTGAGTTCCTCCGTCACTTGCGCCGCAGTGGCACGACGGTTCCGCGTGACAATGCGCTTTAATACCCGGCGTGCCCTGTCACTGATGCTTTTCTTCCGCCAACTGTTCCGCTTCCCCGATGTGGTTTTCCCGTGTGTTGTGTAGGCCGTCATCACCTTCGACACTGTCCCTGGCGACACACCTAACACACTAGCCACTGCCGTCACACTCACTCCACATAACCGCGCACCAACAATTTGCCCTCTTTGAAACTCTGAGAGGTCTCCCATTTTACACTACCTCCGTCTGCTGCAGCCACTGCACACTCCTGTTCCACGACGCCTGACGTAGTATGGAGACCGACCTAACACACCACCACCAGCAGTCCGGCGCTGCGGTCGCCACGACACCACTGCCAACCCATACATCTGACGTGTTGCCAACTACAGGTGTTTCCATTATTCTGATAAGCATCTGTATATATATATATACATGTATATATATAGTTTTATTTCAAAAAAACTAGGTATATATTAAATTACTGAATGATTTCAGGCTGTGATATCGATTTGGATTTTATGGATCTCTCCTTTAAATTGAATTTAGTGATACTTTTCTACTTTAGAACAATCTTAAAACTGAACATTTTCTTGGGAAAAATCTTAAAATGGGGTGGAAAGATTTGTAGTGTGGAAACCTTCAGTTTTGAAAGGGCACAAAATTTCATCTATTGCTTGTTGACTCCATGTATATTTAGTTACCTCTGACTTCATTGGCGGTTACCACGAGTTTAGGCCTGATTGGAGGAAAGAGGTTGACCATGTGCCTCTAGCTCCGCTTGATACAATTGCAAGCATGTACTGGCAGATGGATTTTGTATAAGTCAGAGGGAACACAACTTTTGTGTATAAGCTAGATAAAGTTACGAGAGAAAGATATTCTTGTTAAAATTTCGATCTATAGAATTACACCAATACTGAAATGGCCAGTTAAAGTTTTCGTATGGTAATTTATACTAAAGTGGTTGCATTACCGAAAGGTACTACAGAAGTTAAAAACTGTGATCTAATCTGCAATGAGTTATACTCCAGTAGTTACGTGGAGCAACAGTAAAATTTGGTCTGTTTCAAAGAAAGAGCTGGTTGTATTTCTTAAGGAAGGAGAGAGATAATATAAATCAGGTGGTATATAAAATTGTTCTTTAGCGAATCAATGTTTCGAAGTGACAGTGTGAGGTTATTTATACTTATTTTGTTGTGATTCCTAAAAGTGAAATTTAACATCGATAAAATATGAGTGAAATGGGTCCATACACATATGAAAAGTTTTATGAGCACTGCTAAAGAAGTGTTATTTTCTATTCCTCTACATGTGTTTTGTTAAGGAGGATTTGATATCTACTCTGAATTTTGTGTTCCTATTATTAACAGGAGAAAGTTCATGTGAATGGGAAAGAAGGGTCAAATACCTATTCCGATTATTAAGTTATCAACTCCAGGTAAGAGTGAAATTATTATTGTCAATGGAATTTCTTTTCATGTTGAGTACTGATAAATGCCTTTGATTTGCGGAATAGCTTTATTGTGACAGTGACGTAGCGGCAAAGTTCTATGTGAGGCATAGTTGGGCTAGTGCGTTTCCTAATATGCCAATGTCGGCGTTATGACGATGATAGAAAGCTGCTGATCTCTGTAAAAGCTCTCCCTGAAATTACAGTTGTATTTTGGTGCTATTTTGAAAAGAGATTAATTATTCCTAACGCCTCGATAAGATATCAAACTGCTTGCCCTGAAATAAATAGGGGGAAATCCTCACAGGTGAACACATTGAGGATAGGAAGAAATTTTCATATTTGTGTGCTTAAGTTCTCAAATTCGATAAAAAAAAAAGTATTTTATAATAGTATTCTTTTTGTTTGGTTATACCTATTAGATTGCCTTATTTTTGTTTCTTATTATTGGTACACGATTGAAATTTCTCGTGTAAAGAAAATATACATAATAAGTGATTTCTTTCTTGCAATTAGAACAAAGTACATCTGTGCTTTAATTTATATTTGTTTTGAAACAAAAAAAGAGAAAGAAATATTTTTCAAAATAAACCAGAAAACCAAACTGAATTCTATTTGTTCCTATTGAACTACAATTCCGGTTTTAAGATACAACTCCTTCGGATTTTTCTGGTATTTGTATTTTGATACTTTTTGTGACCACTGAATGGTTCATGGTCCACATTTTGAGAACTACCTTTCGGATGCCTAAAGTGAAGGTAAGGAGTTAAGGATGTCAACGACTCGCTCGATTCGAGTCGCGACTCGGTCAGACTCGTCGAGTCAAGTCGATACTCAGTACCTACTCGAGTCGAGTCGAGTCAGTGGTCATAACTGCTAGAGCCGAGTTGGCGCTCAGTAGCTGCTCGAGTCGAGTCGAGTCGGTACTCAGAACTGCTCGAGTCGAGTCGGCACTCACTATGTGCTCGAGTCGAGCCGTGTCGCCGCTCACTATGTCCTCGAATCGAGCCAAGTCGCTGTCAGAAAGACTCACACTGCGACTCGGTTAGAGTGAGTCGAGCTCGAACGACGACTCGACTAGAGCGTTAGACTTGCCGCTCGAGCCGAGCGAATTGCCATAATCGTCAGAAAAGGAGTCAGTGGACGATGTCATAATAATCCAAAGTTATCTTACCTCATAATTTATACACAGCTATCTCGGTTTTCTACTTGTTCAGTTATTCGAAAAAACTTAGAACAACATATTACGTTGCCAAGGAGATCAATAAACTAACTTCACATCGACTACCATGCTTTCTAGTATCATTGTTTCCAAAGTTAGTAGGAAAGAAAAAGCAAATAATGAATCTAAATTAACATAAAAAAATAATAATACACTTTTTAAAGACATTCTTTTCGTAATCAATTCGTACTATAAAGGGAAAAAATTGTTTATGCATGCCTAAAAGGAAAAGCATGGGGAGCGCTTTCATATACAATCACTTCATAAATTCTTGAAATGACGCGCCCCATTCTTTTATTTTTAGTCATGCATAAAATAAATTATTCTTTTACTTTTTAGTAGGAATTGATTAAGAAAAGAATGTCTTTAAACGTTTTTTTTTGGGGGGGGGGGTTATTTCGATGTCAACGACTCGCTCAACTCGAGTGGCGACTCAGTCAGACTCGAGTCGAGTCAAGTCGGTGCTCAGTACCTACTCGAGTCGAGTCAGTGGTCACAACTGCTCGAGTCGAGTGGAGTCGGCGCTCACTATGTGCTCGAGTCAAGTCGAGTCGGCGCTCAGTAGCTACTCGAGTCGAGTCGAGTCGGTACTCAGAACTGCTCGAGTCGAGCTGAGTCGGTACTCAGAACTGCTCGAGTTGAGTCTAGTCGGCGCTCACTATATGCTCGAGTCGAGCCGAGTCGGCGCTTACTATGTACTCGAGTCGAGCCTGGTCGCTGCACAGAGAGATTCACGCTGTGACTCGGTTAGAGTGAGTCAAGCTCGAGCGACGACTCGACTCGAGCGTTAGACTCGCCGCTCGTGCCGAGTGGATTGACATCCCTATAAGGAGTGAGATTCTCCAGTGAGTATCTATGAAGCACAGTACATATTAAAGCTTGTGTTTCTTTTGCTAGTGAGAATTTTTGTTCTTGCTACAAATGGGAAAAGTATGTGGGTTGTAAAATTCATTATACAACCAAGAGTTTGCTATTCCTAGGTATTTACAATTTTCTACTATTGATACGAGCTCGGAATATTTCTGTGTTTGATCGAGGAAATATTACGAAAGCAACAAACACTACCTATAAATATTACAATGTATTCACAAATCATTTTGTAACTGATGAGCGCTGATTGTTATGTTATTTTATATTCTAAAGTTGAGTACCTCACGTGGAAGTATATGTTTGAACTTCAGCTAAATAAACCATCGTATGTCTGAAAGTTCTGATAATATCCAAAATACATTTTGTGAGAACTACATTTCTTGCTTTTTCTGCTATCCCACCGTTCATTATTCACATTTGCTTGTAAACCATTAGTTTTCTCCACAAGTGACTGCATTTTTTCTTGCGTTATATTCATCTGTGTCTCTCACAAGCGCAGGCCAATAGATATTGCTTATGGAACACGATACGGACGTACTCTATATTACCTATTTGTGGTTTGAGTATTACATGATCCGGAGCCTTCCTCTGCTTAATTCTGCTATTCGCAGATTCCACCACCCACTGTATTCCTGTTACTATCGCTGATTTATTTGCCTAGAAAGTCGTGTGCTGTTCTTGTCCTTTCTTCAGAAACTCGGGCATTTCAGATTAGAAACCAAGTCTGATAGAAGATGGAGTGAATCGTGGAAGCTTCTATCGACGACGAAAATGTTTTCCTCTTGAAGGCTGATGGTTAAACAACACAAAGTTTCCTGGAAAAGCAGCATTTTTGTAAGTAAAATTGAACATTTACATAAGAAAATTGATTTTTTATCTCCAAAACAATTACAGATATAGTCTTTCGGTTTACACTTTAACATCGTCATTACCTTAGTACTTTTCAAATGAAATTTAAAATTAATAGCTTAAGCCATTCTGGAGATATCTGAATTCATTTTGAACAATACTATAAAAATTAGAATCCGGAAGCACCCATGTTTAGAGTGTAAAATGTTTCTTTTAACCATCAGCCCCCATCAGTTACAAAATGACTTTCTGAATATGTTCTTCTACATTACATGAAGATTATTGGAGCGAAGTATCGTTTTGTAACTAGTGGTGGATGATGATTAAACAACATAAAGTTTCCTGGGAAAGGTGTATATTTTATAAGTAAAATTGAACGTTTACATAAGAATATTTTTTTTCAAAAACGATAAAAGATATAGTCATTTGGTTCACATTGTAATATGCTCATTATATTAGTACTTTTCATGCGAAATTTGGATTTAATTGCTTGAGCCATACTGGAGATATCAGAATTTATTTTGAACAACACTATAAAAATTAGAATTCGGAAGTGGTCATTTTTGGACGCGCTTTCCATGATAACCGGAAGTGGCATGGACATAGAATTTGGATTATTGGAACTCTCATACTGTCTAGAAATTACAAGCAAATTTTCATTAAAATCGGTTGAGGGGCAGAAAACGGCCCTTATGCGCAGTACTCCTTTGTTTCTACATCATTGTATATGCAACTTTATTTCACAGTTCATACAAAAATGTAATATAAAATATTGTATTCGCAATTCTCTTACAAGTTGTTTTAAATTCAAACTACTATATTTCAATTCCAATGTTTGGTGCAATGTAAATTTCTTTCAGTAAGGAATAAATAAGAGTAAAAGAGTTGTTTACGTAAAAAAGAAATATTTTCCGCTTTTATTTCTCTCTACAAGAAATCTGATTTATCAAAACGGAGAAAGCAAATATATGTTTTTGCTCTTTTGATGGATGTTCTGTCGAAATGGATTCATCGTTAGATGTGAAAAATATACGCGTCTTTTCCATTTCTCTCTTTCTGTTTCTTCTCATCTGTGGAGAATTTGACAAGCTTAAATGAATATCTGTTTCTCAATTCCTCGTAATAAAATTAGGAGAAATACAAATTGTAGTTTTGATTTTCGGTAGACGTGCTTATTTCCTTCTTTCTTTAACTTCAAATATTACAAGTGGCATTTTGCCCAGATACATGACAGTCATACGGAAAGTAGTAAACAAATCAATTTTAGACAGCTCTCATCTGCTTTATTCCGAAACATAATAATGGGAGAAACATTTTAGTGAGATTAAAGGAATCTGGTGATGTGTTCTAGTGTATATAATTTACAATGCTGAACTTAATGTACAGTACAATATTAAACACAGTAGACAACGAAAGGAAGTTTTCATTGTGGAAGTTCGATGGCTAGATATTGGAATATATTTATGTTATATATTTTAATAGATAAGATTTCAATATCAATCAGGAAGAACTATCTTTTACTGACTTCAAAACTGCATCTTCTAGTTATCCGAATAAATGACATTTACTGAAGAATGGAATTACTTTAATAAGACAAATTATGTAAGAAGAAAATTATAGGATCAGTTCCTTAAAGTTAATTTCTGCATTGAACTATTACATATTAAACCCACTTTCTCTAATGCGAAAACAATTTGTAGATTTCGATATTCTATTAAAATCTTAACATATTATGGTTTGTTTCCATATGTTTACCATATCTGTTTCTGAACAACACGTTCTATTACTTAAAAAAAAATTGATAAGATCGAGACTACTTAAAACTAGTCCATTAATTCTATTTAAAGTCGTTAGTTAAAATATTCCAGTTTTGGTTTCACATTCACAAAGCCAGCACAGCTCAAGATTTATATGAGTTGTTATATAGAAGCTGGGGTTAAATGGAGCTTACATGAAAGAAACAACTTTAGCGTACAATTATAATGGACCAACATTGGTCAATCGTTTTGCAGGATATCATATACCCAAGACAAATTTTGTCATTGCACCCATGTATACTTTATAAGAAATTCAGTTATACAGGGTGGATAAAAAATAACTCCTTCTTAGAAATATTTAATAACTTTAATTCTAACTTACCAATTTTTTAGAATGTACAGTAAAATGCTACAAGGTTACTACAGGGTTAAAAGTTCATATAGGCACAAGAGTTAAAATTACACATAGTTACCAAAACTGTCCACCAGTTTATGCAGTCGCCTAGGAACATCTTCAGCAGGAACTCACATGGTATGTTTGCCATTCGGCTTTCCGAAGTCTTTGGCTTTCCTACCTTCACAGAAAAAGCCACATGGGCTAAGGTAAGGACTTCATACTTGCCATTCATGCGGACCGCACGATACAGTCAACGTCCCGGCGATTGGAAGTCAAGCCACTCACAAACAGTGCGTGCAAAATGAGAAGGGGCCGAATATGCATGCATATGAGGACATTGAAATTGTTCCAAATAGATTTTGTAGACTACACATGTTCTCGAAGCATGGTTATAGGTAACGATCAGCATTTATTGTGTCCGAATAAGGAATGGTCCCGTAAATTGATTGGAGATCATGCCGAACCATACCGTGATGTTGCACTGATTTTGTGTCGTCTGAAAAAAGGTATCGGGGTTATCTGGGGCCCAGTAGTGGCAATTGTGGCGGTTTACAAATCCATGTTCTGGCAGACATATCATGTGAGTTCCTGCCGAAGTCAGTCGAACATGTTCCCAGAGGACTGCAAAAACTTGAGGATATGTTCGTGGTTATGTGGAATTTCAACACTTGTGCCTATATAAATTTTACATTGTAGTAAACTTGTACAGTACATATCATCCTATTTTGCAATGTAAAACTTGTTTCATTGAAATCGTTCAATTAACTCTGGTAGAAATAAGAAATTATGGTGTGATACCCAGAACAAATTAGAACAGAAGAAATTCTTGCACACAACTAACCAGTACCCCTCTCATATAACACTCAAAATCCGACAAAATGCGTTCACGGCAACTTTCCGAAAATATCTATCTAATATGTCCCTCTAATAGTTGCCCCAATTTAAGTAGGTATCACTGGATCCTTTACAATCAAAATAAAGTTTATAGAGATGTACCAAAAATCAAACGGATTTAACATAAAAATGACGGCCATTTCTGGTCGAAATTGGATAAAATGCTTTTTCCTGTTTTTCGTTCTCTCTCTCTCTCTCTCTCTCTCTCTC
>JAGDQP010012443.1:0-50308 GCA_022664845.1 Lepisma saccharinum
GATTTTAAAAAATAAAGGGGACTATCATTGAATGGTTTGAATCAACTGTTCGTATACGCGGATGATGTAGATTTAATAGGGGACGATATCGATGCACTACAAAGCAACACCGATGTCTTAGTAGAAGCGTGCGATCATATAGGTCTACAGATAAACATAGATAAAACAAAATACATTATAACAAGCCGAAGCACAGGGAATTAAGGAATTAAGAACATAAGAATTAGGGATGACGTCATAGAGAAAGTAAACAAATTTAAATACTTGGGAGCATACGTAACATGCAAAAATGAGGTCATTGAAGAAATAAAAGGTTGTTTAGTATCGGGTAACGCATGTTTCTATTCAGTTCAAAAACTTCTAACATCGCGATTAAAAACAAGGAAATTGAAACTGAAAATATACAGAACGGTTATTCTGCCGGTAATACTTTACGGTTGCGAAAGTCGGAGTACGACCCTAGCAGACGAACATAAATTACGTGTGTTTGAAACTAAGGTTTTGAGAAAGATATACGGGACGAGATGAATGGAGGACACTGCATAATGAAGAACTCCACGGACTGTACGATTCACCAGATGTTGTAATAATAATGTAATCGCGACAACTAATGTGGGCAGGCCATGTAGCTCGGACGGAAGGAGACCATTGGGAAGACAGAGAAGTCGTTGGGAGGACAATATTAGAAGAGATCTTCGAGATGAAAACTAGCCTGATGTTGTCCAGGATAAAATCCAATGGCGAACGTTTGTTACTGCGGCGATGAACTTGCGGGTGGTGGTGGTGGTGGTGGTAGTAGTAGTAGTAGTAGTAGTAGTAGAAGAAGAAGAAGAAGAAGAAATAAAAATATTGCGAGTCTCCAAATATCACAAGCTACTTTGTACTATGAAAAATTCATACTCGCGACGCAAACCATTTCGCCTATTTTCTTATGCAGAAATCACTTAGTTTGAAAAAAAAATGAACTGTGGGGAGAGAGTGTCCAAATATCCAGGGCCGGATTTACCACTAGGTTCCCTATGACCGGGACTAGGGGCGCACTTTACAAGAAAAAAATAAAATTGCTATCGAAAACAGAGACAAAAAAAAAATACTTAGGAAAAACATTACGGAGCGTGTAGGAGGAGCGCCAAGCGTCATCAGTCATCACGTTTGACCAAGGCGATCCCTCGTACATAGCTGACTTCAGGTAACTTAAAGTTAGGTTAATTTACATTAGAAATAATAAAACAAAAGTTAGTGTTTATATTAGGGATATTATTTATTCCTATGTTACGCCTTTGAACACACCAATAATAATTTTAGTCAATGATACATACAGGGCATGGCAGGCATCTATAACCCTGCTAATGGGCAACAGGTGCACTCTATATGCATGAAGGTGTAATTTATGCTAGAATTTTGTATATGAGGAAAACGAAGCTGTCTTTTCCTAACCTGTAACTATGGTTTAGGTCGTATGGATTATGATGAGATGAATTGATGCAATGAAGGAAGTGGGAGGAAACGGGAGCACCCCGAGAAAACCCACGCACACGGTGTTTGTCCACCACAAAGCCCACATGACATGAGAGGGATCGATCCGATGACCGCTAGCACTAGAGGTGAGAGCTCTACCAACTAAGACACCGTGACCGACAGATATAGAAATAGATAGATAGAGATACAGAGATAGAGATAGATAGATAGATAGATAGAGAGAGAGAGAGAGAGAGAGAGAGATAGAAGACATGCAGTCCCACTTTCTGATAGGGGTTACTGAATCAAACCAATCAACGGTTTCAACTTCAGCCAAAGAAAAATGTTTAGATTTTCTATCTAATCTTGATCGAAACATCTAGTGGAGAAATTTATCACTGGCAGGGACAAAAAATAAATTTGTCAGGGTGGGAAACTTATTTGCCAGGGAGAAATCCCGGGTGTCCTTCCCTCCCTCCTCGCTAATTCGCACACTACTGCTGTCGACCGTTCTAAGGTTTTCCAGATTCCTTCAGTTTCACCACACGAACGTCAGCATGGTACCTTAACTAAGACATCGGCTGCTGTCCCCCCACATCCTATCTCTGTATGATCCAAAGATGGCTAAAGACCTACGAATTTCCAAAAGTATCCTAACCTGCTTTTAGGACAGTAGAAACGAACCTTATTTTTCTCCCTAACTTGACCTTACAACTTCAGAACATAAATATTCCTGTTGATAGTGTTTAACATTCAAAGAGCTGTTAATGTGTTCAACGTAGCGAATGAGTTTCTAGTGTCTCTTTTGTCCATTCCTAGAGATTTTGTAACTTAAGTTGCTAGTTTTGAGGAGCGACGTATTGACAAGTGGACCGACTGATAAATATACTGCAGGGTTCAATTCCGTATTTCTATTTCCTCCATAAAGACAAGTGACAAAAAGGATGAATCATTAAATATTGAATAACAAGGACAAAATATGATTACTTTACCATTACTGCTTATGAGAGTATTTCCTGTAAGGTCCTACCAATATGGCGATCAGTGGAAAAAACATAGCAGTTAAGGCTGAATCCAAGTGGGTTTTCCCGCCTTTTTCGTTTTACGTCAATTATTCGAATTTGGGTAGAGGAACACATAAATTAATTTTCACAGACAAAGCTCGTTTCGCCTTTCAATAATGGGCACAGTTACTTTAATGAAATACCAGTAGTAATGTCAGGATTGTGTGCAGACACTTTTGGGACAGAATAAAGTCCCAAAAGTGTCTGCACAATATCCTACAGTAACTATTAGCATTTTATTAAAGCTAATTGTACGTTGAAAGGTGAAACTATCTTTGGTCTGTGAAAGTTAATTTCTGTTTTCCTGTACTCAAATTTGAATAACTGACATAAAACGAAAAAGGCGGTAGTATGTAAAATCGCATAGTATGTTTCCGGACAAATAGTAGAAATATACAATAGGCTAGAAGGTGCGGGCTCCAAGCCTCGCCGAACACTTTGAAATATACAAAATAGATACTCTCTCACTGGTTTTTCAGCTAATGACGAGCTACGGGTGAATTATTTTGTAGTGATCGTACACGAGGTGGTTATAGTAAACGGATTCTCAAAACCGACCCAATATTTTAGGAGCGCTTATATTCGAGCAAATATGGTATTAAGAAGAAGTAGATGAAGAGCTCTCTTGTTACTTGTTGTACAATATCAAGAATGTATGCGTGTATATTGAGTACTTCAAAGCGTCAGCTGACTATGTAATCTAATAAAGTTCCAAATGTGACCAACAGCCATTTCAAATTTACAGTTTTTGCAAACATAAGACGATTATTATACTTCTTATCAAAGATTCTAGTAAACCATACCTTAAGCAAATGCTTCACCCAGAAAATTTGCATCTCTTCAGCACCTAACTTAAAATCTATTACCAACACTCCACGAATCGTGTGCTTATTTCTCTGCGACAAATTTAGCATAAAAAAGCTATATAATTATGCAGAAAAAACACAAGTACACCGCATACGAAATGAAATAAAACATTCAAATTACTTCAATTGTATGCGGGTAGGGAGTTATAGAGCCAGGTCAAAATCCCGCTAACATCAAAATATATTTAACTGTCCAACATGTTCGCAGCAACGAAGAATTTCTATTTGAATTACGATTCAGCTTGAGGTACTGTCAGACCGATCATATATATAATCACAAATGTACTTAAATTAGTGGCATTCTCATTCGTTCCTCGCTTTCTCAATTCCGCTTCCTTTCCAAAGTAAACAGGCTCTCTTCACCAGTCCACCCACCTCTACCCACTCCCATATGAGGTAATTACTAGTTTGATGGAGGCTGGGTGGAATCATCTATTTGGTCATTTGCACATGTCACGATTCCTTTAACAGCTATTGCAATTGCCACTTACACTGTCTACATATTAAACGCAAAAGTCAACCAGAAGAAAAGACTCTGTGTAAGTGTCTTTAGGGATATCGCACAATCCACAATGAACGATTATGTGCCACGTTGAAGACTGACTGACTTTTGCCATTTCCACTTGAGGTTCTCATTTTAATTTCCTCATCTGTTGGCACCGGAAGTGGAATCTGAAAATCAATATCCACAAATACTACTCTCTCACAACCTCTTTGGAAAGGTAAGTTATTGGCGGCAAAAGCACAGTCACAGATCTAAAACTCCAAACTCATTTTTTCTCATCACAATGTTTCAATTACTAAAAGAGCTATGCGAACGCTTGGACTTCTAACAAACTCTATGGCTTACGGAATCTCAAACTTCATCACCGCAGTGACAAACGTTCACCATTGGATTCTATCATGGGCACGATTAAGCCAGTCTTGATCACGCACACCAACTTATCGGTCTTCCAAATGGCCTCTTTCTACCCTGTTTCTTAACCACGATAGCATATAATCTTAATCCCCACCCTCGAAATTCGAGTTACATAACGTGTCTATCTTAACCGTCATGATTTTATTATTATAACATCGGGTGAATCGTAAAGTATGTAAAGTTCTCCATTAACCAGTCTTCTCGTTCGGTTTCGCCCGTGTATCATTTTCAATATCTTTTCGAACACTCGCAATTGATGTTTATCTGCCTGGGTCGAGCTCAAACTTTCGCAATCATAAATTATTACCGGCAAAGTAACTATTCAGTATATTAATTTCAACTTTCTTTATATTAATCGCGAGGTTAGGAGCTTCTGGACTGAATAGAATTATGCGCTATCCGATGCTAAGTGACTTTTTATTTCTTTTGCAACCTCGTTTCTGCTTGATACATGTGATTTCAAGTATTTAAATTTTCTTACTTCCATATGATTTCATTCTTAATTGTATCTCATCTCGCTGCGCTTAGACTTACTTTTGTATAGAGTTATTGAAATTGATGAGATTTCTGTCCTGAATGTTTTACATTAGTTCGTTCGTTTGTTGAATACGAATGTCCGAACATTCGTTACCTCAGTAAGTACAGGGTGCCCGAGAAGTCCCTAACCATTTCTAGGAAAACGCTAATTTTTGTCTCTTTATTGCAGGTAATCTGAAAGATGTTGACTCTACAACAACGAATAAACGTCGAAGGTGGAGACTCAATGGACTACCATTTGCTGAGGTCCAAGAACGGTTTCGCCGATGTTACCATAGAGAAGCCCCAACGCGAACAACCATTAGAGGTTTGGCCAACAAGTTACAGCAAACTGGGAGTGTTCGGGACGCGAAACGTTCTGGGCGGCCATTAACGTCGCAGGAAACTGTGGAGACCATACGACAGGCGATCGAGCAGAGTCCAAAAGCGTCGACACGTCCTCTCAGTCGGGAATACGGCATCCCAAAGTCCACTGTGTGGCAAACCTTGCGCTTCACACTTATCACATCCAGGTGCTCCATCATCTTGAACCTGAGGACTATGCGGCACACATGGCCATGTGCCACGACTTACCTGAGGCAGGCAACAATGAAATTTTGTTGGCACACGTCCTGTACAGTGATGAGGCTACCTGTCACACCTGCGGCCTCGTCAATCACCACAACACGTGTACGGGCTGAAGAACAACCAAACATCGTCATGGAATTGAAACTTAACACTCCCAAGGTGAACGTGTGGTTAGGCATTACCCAACTGCGCATTTACGGTCCATTCTCTCTTGCGGAGAGATGGCAAGTCTGCTTGGATAAAAAGATAAAATGAATTTTATGGGCGGTAACAGCACTATGGCTTACGCCCGTCCCGAAAGTCTGCTTGGAAATGGAGGGCGGTCATGTCGAACTGCTGTGATTTCTTTAACTTACGGTGTCATCTTTGATATTATAAACACTTCATTTGAATTCAAGTGCTCCTTCCAGAAATGGTTAGGGACTTTCCGGCCACCCTGTATAATCATTCGGAATCAAGGCAATTTCGTTTTTCTTATAATGTAGTGGAGTATAGCCGAATAAGGTACAATAAAATCTTGAAAAGGCCTAGAGGACTCGAAAAACAAAGTTCTTTTTGAGATTCCTACATCAATACTATCAGCAACACAAAGCTCACTTTTTCTCTATAGATTACCAGCACAATATAATCAACTTGCCACTGATCTCGATCTTCTTTGTTAATGACAGTTCTTTTCTCCAACCAACTGATCAGTCCTTTACATTGAATTTGAAGTTACCCAACCTCCATTAGCTACTCGCTTACAGTAGTGGACTTCGAATAGGCATTAGGGAGGTTTGAATTTTGCTGCCGGTCCTGGTACTTGCTATTTTCAGTTTACCAATAGTTTAGTTCGGCGTAAGCCGGTGTGGTTTCTTGATATGCCGGATCTAGGTTATAGCTGCCTCTCTGGTTCACAAATATGTTCTTTTAATTTGAAATGTTATTTTATTATTTATTTATTTTTTGTTATTGTTACACAATATCGTAATGAGATAGTAACTTTGTCAGTAGGTAGTTTACTCACAAAACTGAAAACTAGCAAAGTATCGTTTATTTATTTATTTTTTAAACACACTCCAAATACAGCTCAGAACCTAGTCTACATTGGAGGCTTTGTAGCTACAACATTAACAACAAAGGAGAGGATTTGCGAAGGAATAGGCTTTGCCCTTGCACAATGTAACATCTTAGTATTTGCCTGGTGCGACGGAGGGGAAAGCAGTAAAATCTCAAGTCGAGATAGGTGGCTGCTGGGCACGAACCCATAGCCTTTCGTATGTAAAGCCAACATTATACACATTTCGAAATATTTCTATTCTTGTAACATACGAAACATTTACCTGCAATTACGAACTCTCAAAGCAGGACAATAAATGCATCTTTGATATACAGTAAAACTATGTAGAACACATTCAGAATACCACAATGAACCGAAATCGTTGCATCCGGGAAAGGAGGTTAATAATTCAGGTACTTTCGGTTAACACAAGCTGACACGACATAGATCTCGTGATTGTGTGGTGTGGTTAGCCCAGGGATGTCCTCAAAGAGTGGTCCCAAGGGCCGACCTCCCCCTTTCCCGAAATTTCTATTTATTTGTAAAAGTTGTAATATTTTAGGCGTAATTATACACATTTCATATCCATACCGACTACGGACACTCCCAAAAAATCCTGGAATCCCCCCCCCCCCTCCGAAAGAAGTCTCTAGGTATGTCCCGAGGTCAGCATGATCTCACTTACAAAATGATCCAGTTCCGAGCGACTTTGTATTTATGTTCTTAAATGTAACACTTATTGAATATGGATGGGCGAGACTTTGAAGTTATCAAATAACCCATAAATCCAATGTGCCAAAACGTAAAATTTTAATCCTTTTTTTTTTTTTTTTAATCCGCGACTTAAATTTCGACACCTGTCTCTGCTACAAGAAATACAACGATGGCAAACATGATTTGCTTTCTTCGTACTTGCTTTACCATTTGTCTCTTGTAAAGGCGCAGAGAAGAAATTAAAATACATTAATAATAGTACCGGTATAGTAATTTTTCTAACATGACTAAGATTCGATATCCGGACCTTGCACACACTAGACAAGCAAATAAAAACGATCTCTTGTTTTATGTTTATAAATCACTTCACAAGAAATGTGTACATTCATTTAGATTTATTTTTTCTTTCCATGTAATGGCTACAAAACAAGTAAAACGTGACGCCACGTGATGAGGTATTTATTTGCTCACACCACCCACGCGGCGGTAGCATAATTAATGCAAAAATTGAGCTTTGAAACGTGTACCATACCAACAAATGCTTAAGAGCGTGTGTGTGTTTCTTGTGTATCGATTAGTAGCTACCATAGACCAAGTTGTCTGTCGATGACACATACCATTTATCGTCCAGTGTTTTTGCTCATGACGTTCGTTCGTCTCCCACGCACACCCTTATTCTTCATTGACCTCCAACGACCCCCGAGGTCTCTTTTAAAGTCCGGCATATGACCGAGGTCGTCTTCGGGGTTAAGTGGGAAGCATGTACGATGTTAATTCGTTCGACGACGTGACGGAAAAAACAGCGGCGTCCCTTAAAAAAATGATGTGCTTGGGAAAATGCCACCACACCTTTTCAGGTATGCACATGTGTGTATGTGTGTGGGAAGCCGACAACGAACAACTAAAAGGCCTTCACCTTCCACAAAATGATTTTTATTTTCTTTCTTTTCTTTCATTAAGCTGCCACACGAACACGAACCAATTCACGCTGACCGGTTCACTTATTTACTAGCTTCATATCCTAGAAATCTTTCTTGAAGACAATCAGGAATAAGTGCGAATCAGCAACATCCTTTTAACAAATTGGTCATCCGACATTAGTCATAACTACACCTTTAACATAGTCCTATACTTAATGAACACTTATTACTGCAGTTACCAGCAGGTTCCATTATTCAAGGGGGACGAACATTGAAGAAAAGCACGATCATATTTACTAGTGAAGCTGGAGGACTTCCACCTCAACCACCTTCCTAGCCTTCTCATCCGCATCCTTATTCCATCATTGTAAAAACGTCTTGATGAAGCTTTGAATCCTATTCGTCTACAAGAAAACGCAAGGTGAGAGTGCAAAAAGTGAACTCTTAGACACATTCTACAACTCATGTGTAGCTGTCTAAGGGTCAGTTCTACAATCGACCGCTAAACTTCTAGTCAGCGCCAAGTTGAGGCCAAGTCTGATTTTGGCCAATGAGAGTCCGCAAAATGATAGTTGGCCTCAACTTAGCGCTGACTAGAAGTTTAGCGGTCGATTGTAGAACTGATCCTAACAGACCATCAGCATTTCTTCTATTGTCCCCAAACTCGCGACGAATGCTTCTGAAAAAGGGCCTAGGAACTAAACTGATATTATTTAAGTAACTATCTCCAGATACATTCCAATTTCGGCCACTTTACATGGGATGTAATAAAATAATAAATCACAGTCATCCACTACTGGATGAGGCCTCTCCCCGGAAGAAGGAGATTGGTCTGCTGCTACCACACTGACCAGACGGGTTGGGAAAGGAGAGCCTATGCTCTCACTGTGATCGTCACTATCTTTAATTTAATTCATATCAGCTCCCCAGTTGCATCACGATGCTGGGTGGCCACCGTTCCAGACCAACACACGCCTTGGAAAAAAATCCTTGGCAGCGCGGAGAATCAAAGACCGAACCCCTCAATCCGTAGTCAGACACGCTAACGCCTACGCCAACGGGGGTAGTCACATTGGATGTATTTAATAATAATACTAACAAGGGGGAGGACTTTGGAAGCAATCGGCTACAGCCTTATTGAAGGTACTATCACAGCATGTGCCTGGTGTGACCGGCAGAAACGAGGGGAAAACTCAGTCAGGATGACCACACTTCGATAAGAACTCGGGTCCTCCTGATTACAAGGTGAGCACTCTACCGCTTGCTCTACCTCGTGAGCGTAACATCAAATGTTGGGCCTTTAAAACAATTTCCTGATAACGTGGTCCAATAAATATACCCTCTTTTAGGTTTCCTTCACCCGACCTGCGAAACATTTCCCTCATACAACTCAGGGCAATGCCTTCTTCGTCTAGATAGTTTTCCATCCCTCAAACCTTATAAGAGGAGGGAAAATTATTTTACCTGACTAAACAAATTCAGTATATTCGCATTTTCTTTCAAACTACGTACGATTTTCCTTTAATTTTGAGGCTGTTCTCGGTGTCTAAACAAAAATCAACAAAATTTCGTTAGCGCATCCCGTAAACCTGAGAGGAATGATATAACTACGATCCGGATTTCAAAGATTTTATTAATTTTCTACCATAGATGTATTAAACTGACAAATATTTGCATTAAAATGAAGTAAGTAGTAAACAAATTTCTCTTTATATGTTCGATCGTTAATGAATTTAAAGCAAAGAAGTTTTTTTTTTTAAAAAAAAAACAATATTCGTATGGTTCCTATTTTCTCAGTATTCGGTAAAGGATTTCCATACGAAACAAAAATTGGAGCAAACCTCACAAATAATAATTTTCCATTAAATCTTAAATCACAGCAACAATTTAATTTTTTTTAGCGTCGCATTAATTGTTAAGCCGTGTTAAAAGGAATAGTTTTACTTCGTTAACGCACACAATGTACTACGCCACACAATTACCAGTTTCGCGGTATCTGGCTATCACCATACACTCTGCAAGACTTCCACATATCCAAAGAAAACAAGAATGGAATTGAATTGCATTTTTATTTAAGGCCTTTCGGCAACTTTGGCTCCGGCCGAACGAGAACCGGCAAACAGCAGATTGAAAGAAAGTTGAAAACAAATGCACATTCACGCACGTTTTTCCTATTAACAGTAGGAGTTCCATGTATTCATGTCAACTTTTTTTTTTTCCTGAAATGTTCAATTTAGCCTCTGAGGTTCTTAACTCATGTTAGCCGTTTTAAGGACCTATAGGAATAACACATTTGGTTAAGAACTGACAAACGAAAATATATGGTAGCAAGTAAGGAATAAAATAGGTACCAATATAACCATAGTCAACTCTGTCAAACCGTGTACCTCAACACGGTTTTTTCACTCCTACACGCCCTCCCCCTCTGATCAATGTTTTTCATAGTTTATTCACTTGCATTCATATAAATATTGTAATATGCGTAGTCCCTACCTTTTATCATTTTACCACGAAGACGGCACGGTAACTAACATTACTAGTGTTACTGAATCTGGTTATGCTAACTCAGTAACATCAAAAAAGTCCGGGTATTATTTAGTCAGCGTGAATAAGTAGGAACAATCTCTCTGCACTTACTCTTATCACTGAACAGAACCAACCACACTGTTTCGGGTAGTAGCCCAAGAACGATAATTCAGATGTGTGGAAAGTGTTGTCTGGTTTACGTTGTTTTGAATTTGAATTTACTTCTAGTTTTTAGACATCAGGCCGAGATAGGGCGTGGGAAAGGATGTCGGAAGGTAGTCGGCCAGGGTCTAGTTAGTGGGTACCATCCCAGCATTTGCCTCGTTACATTGAGGGGGGAAAACCTCAGTGAGGATGGGCGACCGCTGGGAAAGTTCCCAGAATCTTTCGATTGTTAAGCCAACGTGAACTGCGTCGTATTTTCGGTTCCAATACCACGACGATGAAGAAGACACAAGGAATGTGTGTTGGTGAGAATAGGTCTGATAGTTTAACTGAGAGTGAACATTAAGTTCTGTGGAAGATTAACAAAACCAGACACCGAAACACAGAACCTTCTATAGCAAGCCTAAAGTGACCAGGACTTACCAAAAAGCCGTGTGTTTTAATATGGCACAAGAAGTCTGTTGACACCTAGGTGTCGGTGGACGACGATCCAAGGTCTGGGTGGGCATTAAAAACGCATACTTCTGGCGTGGTTTCGCCATCAAGATCGCATCACGAACAGGCTACGAGAAGACCGTCATGTCATTGTTAACACGTTAAAAGAGGAATTTGTTATCAACAGATTCGCATACTAGCAAATGTTACTAAACGATTTGGGAAGAAAGAAATTTAACGCAAAAATCATACCTCGCAAGAAGATAACCGACCAGTGTCCCCTGTAGGTGAGTGATAACGCTCGCTGTCTTGTAATTCCCGGTGGAGACATAAGTGGTTCGGAGTTCACGTTAAGCTGCAGGTTCCGTCCTTAGGACGTCATCTTCATACGATGGAAGGCAATGGCAAACTACCATCGGTTCACCATGCAGATTCCCATGAAGCCACTTGTAAATGAGAGTCTTGTAAGTGATTGGACAATAAATAAAATGAAATTAAATCGTCTTGCGCATAATTCCCAAGGATTTCGTCGTGTACGCTTAGCAGAAAACAATGCTGAAAGGAAGGTGGCGTCGCAGCTATTCAGAAGACCTCCGAGACTGACTAGCTGAATAGTGTACCCGAAGAAGCTTTTTCATAGTGCGCATGAATCCTTTAGAAAAGTTGGCATGAGTTCTCGAATGTAGAGGAGACTACTTTGAAATGACCAAGTACTATTAGTTCGTAAGTTTCTATGTTCTTACTGCGCAAGTTTTGGAAATTTTATGACAAAGGTTACTTATATAATGTAGCCTTTATATTTCTGTCTTGAATTGTCTTTTTTAATGTAATAGAACTTACACGCAGACACTTGCATTTATAGTTCAATCAGAAACATATTAAGTTGACGCTGCGGTTCGTGAGCCACTATCAAACAACTATTGAATACAGAATGATGTGTAAAATTAATTGGAGATGTAAACAGTTTTCTTATAAAGTTGCGACAAGACTTTGTTTTTTAAACATAATAATAAAACGTGGCCATTTTACCGAAATAAAAGCAACAACTGTTTTTATATGCGAATCCGTTTTCAAGCGGAAAATTACTCCCTGCAATGCGGTTTTGCAAAAGCGTATGACCCAAAATACAGCACATGTTTTACACTCATAACCACTGAATGCGTTTTCTGGTATATACCAGGTATGTAAATATGAAACCGGAATTTGTGCATAGAGGGTGTTAGCTGTCTGTCACTGTGGTTACCGTAAAACTGCGTCCTTGGCGCCACTTGCTTGTTTTGACTGCTGATAACGATTTGCAACTCACAACCAGACAAGTTTCATGTCATAGTGTAGTGTTGAATAGCGTTGAACATGGCGCAATCTGTACCTACAAACTAGGATGTGCGGACAGCATTGATTTTTTGTTACCATTTGAAGAAAACTGCTGCAGAATCGCATCGCATGCTTGTCGAAGCTTGCGGTGATCATGCTCTTGGTAAGTCACAGTGCTATGCGTGCTTTACAAAATTTAAAAGTGGCGATTTTGACGTGAGAAACGAAGAACGTGGAATACCACCGACAGCTAACTGCAAGATTTGTTGGATGAGGATGACGCTCAAACGCAACAACAACACGCGGATCAATTAAATGTGACACGAGAAGCAGTTTCCATACGTTCCATAAAAGCCATGGGCAAGATTTAGAAGGTGGGAAAATGGGTTCTACATGCATTGACAACGACAGCAGGAAAACCGAAAAAACACTTGCGAAATTCTGCTCGCCAGCTACAAAAGGAAATCATTTCTCCATCGAATTGTGACTGGTGTCGAAAAGTGGATCTATTTCGAGAATCCTAAGCATAAAAGATCATGGGTACCTCCAGGAGAACCGGCGACATCGACTGCAAGACCAAATCGCTATGGACGGAAGACAATGTTTTGTGTTTGGTGGGATCAGAAGGGAGTGATCAGAAGGAACTGCTGAAACCTGGCGAAACCGTTAATACCCAACGTTACCGACAACAAATGATCGATTTGAATCCAGCTTTGCGTGAAAAACGACCGGAATATGACCAAAGAGAACATAAAGTGATTGTGCTTCACGATAATGCATCCTCCCACACAGCAAAACCGGTCAAGGAAACGATTGCGACGTTTGGCTGGGAAATCCTTCCGCATGCGGCTTACTCACCAGACTTGGCACCTTCCGATGTTCACTTATTTGCATCCATGGGACACGCACTTGCTGACCAGCGCTTCACATCTTACGAAAATGGCTTGATGACTGGTTTGCAGCACAAGAGGCACAGTTTTTTTTTTTTTTTTGTCTGTCTGGCATCCACACATTGCTGGAACGATGGCAGAAATGTATCGCTAGCGATGGCCAATACTTCGAATAAAATAGTTCTTAGCACTGCCATTCAATCACTGTGTCTTTTCTGTACATAAATTCCGGTTTCATATTTACGCACCTGGTATGTGTGTGATGTAATTGGAAAAAGAAGAAAACAGAGAGAAACTCTTTCATATTTGCTATCCATACACCAACTACGTGAACATCGTAAATTCTTCAAAGAAAGCGTTCGTTATTGTTTGTAAAGAATAGAAAATTATGATTTTCCATTCCAAAGTTGCCTCCCGTTCCAGAGGTCTTTATGACACACTGAACTTCTATAAACAAAGTTTATCACAACAATAGGAATGAAAATAACAGGTGAAAATAACATGATTTCGAAACTACTATTGTTAAGTGAATACTACAATATCTTGTAATTACTGTCCTGACAGCTTCCTCCCTAATTCCTAATCTGCGCAAGGGGATGGAACAAAAATTACAACAAATACTATTGAACGGTCGTGACTCAGTTGCTACAGCATTGTTTTCACTTTCCAAAAGGTACTGGGTTCGAATCCTGACTGAAGTCTCCTCCCCCCCCACCATGGAAGTTTTTTTTTCCCCTCAGTCACTCCAGGATGGTACCCACAAATTAGCCTTGATCGGCTTTTCACATCCCTATCCCAGCCTATGACAAAGGTGTCTCAAGACCAAAATAAAGAGGTTACCTTACTATAGCAAATACTACAAGAAAGCGTCGCTTGTGACTGAACTTGATACAGTAATCTCAGACGCACCTCACAGAATTCGAATTTTCTGTAAGAAAACCTTACAGAACAGCATGACTGAATAACTAATCCAAAGCTAGCTTCTCAATCTGGACAGTACACACACAAAATAAGGTATTCCGGGAACACTTTTTTAATTTAACTTAAATTTCTAGGCCAGACATGCAGCTAGGGCCTGTACCCGTCGTTTATGTCATCCCTCTGAACATGTGACAGGCTTAGGCTATAGCTGCTTGTCTGAACCATAAATGTAACATACATAAAAAAAATAATTACAACATTCTCTGTACACCCTCTCCTGAGAATATATTCTTAGCCACGAAAGCAATTTCATCAGAAACCAACATATTTGTTTACAAATCACTGCGCATGCCCTGTCGTACCAACATTCTACCGAATTTCTGTTTAGATTTCAATCATAAGAAGAAGTAATTGAATTATGAGCTAGTTACATAACTCATTTTGTTTAAAATGTTGAACCATTTTATGGATTATTTAATAGTACTGTATTGCTCGTATCGGCGAAACATCTCGACAACAACAGCCTGCTGAGGCCATCTGTTGGTCAACATAGAAGTTAACACACAGTGGAATCCCGAATTCACAACAAGATGTCACTAGTATACACATGTAAGTCAGACTACAAAAAAGTTTTGTAAACTCTTACATTTAAAGTATTGGATATGCTTTATCATAGATTTAGGTGCACGATCCACAATTTCCGTTCCCCCCACCCCCACCAATTCCCCGAAAAAACTAAAGCATTCACACCTATTTTATAGCCATTTCTTTCTAAATAATATTTGTGCGACCCACGAAGGAAAAATTGGAAACGATTTTTTTTTTTTTACTCGCTAAAAACATTTTCCCCCTTCCTGTGGAAGGCATCTTCAGGCGAACAATAGTTATTTTATGGAATTTCGTTTCTGTTCTTGAAAATGTATGAAGTTAGAAAAGGGATATAGATACTTTAAAAGTGACAAACGTACAATATTTTGAACTTCACCGTCATTTACATACTCTGGAATCTTGATTTAAACAGTTTTACAAATGTTACAACGCCATATCGTTGAAACGAAACATATATGGAATACTACAGAGATTGTTTTGATAACACATGTTGACCAAAATGCGCGTGGATAGTACTAGGCTTTTCTTATCAATATATCGATCTACATTTACGTGAACTGTGGAATTTATTGACATTGTAAGGAATAAACATATGCAAATAAATATATTACAATTAATTAGAGTTTTTATTTTTAACTGAAATAAGTAGTGTGACAGAGGTGTGGATCTAAATGAGACAGATATTCTGATTTGTTTCTAAATTATTTTTTCTATGAAAAGAGCCCAAGCTTTATGTAGATTCCCCCTATCCCTGTTTATAAATCATTTTTTAAAATTTAATTTTACTTACATAATGAAACATGCTTCCATAGCTGTCTGATATTGTTTGTGGAATTATGAATTACCCTTAATGATGATCTGATGGCTAATGTCTGGCAAAACAGACCACTATGTTATCTGAATTGACATCATCCGTTTCGTATTCACTATTAAGAGCTAAAATTTATTAGGCTTACTTGTTACGATGATCACAGATTCGTGTATAATTCAGAATCGGAATTAGATTTTCTTCTTAAAGGTTTTAACTCTTTTTCACCCTCAATTGAATTTCAGACATGAGTTAGAGAACCCTGGGAAATTGAATAATTTAGACCTCCTAATTTAAACAAGGAACAAGTTTCAGACCACTACATATAGAAAGTCTTTCGCCTCCACAGTTCAGATTCATCAACAACCTGGTCGTTCTAATATTTCAAAAAGATAAATGTGTGCAAACACATTGCCTTGGAGTCTACAAACTTGTCCCTTTGATCTTCCAACAGCTTTTCCGGAGTAGTGAGCGACATTCGCAACTATACCACTAGGTTGGATATGAAACAACGTTGAAATATACTGGACAAAATATTTACCTTTATTTCAATTTTATGATATTACTACAGCATACGAATAGACAATTTAAAAGGTTAATACTATAATTATTATAAAGCAAATACTCTTCACATTATATGCATAAGCTCCATTCTGATAGAAAATACACGCCTTTCTTTTTATCTTAATGGAGAGTAAATTTTATGAATATTAATGTAACAATTAAGTTTCATGTTAATACACCCAACAGAGACAAGTAAGAAAACGTACAGGAAAACAGCAAATGGAAAACAAATCTGCCTCCCGTTCATCTTTTGTCAATGCCGGTAGAAAACATGCTCATTTCTAAGTTCGAAATGTGTTATCCATCATTTCCGTACGCTTACATATCCCTTAAACAAAAACAGCAAAACCCTCTAAGGACTGCATTTTGTTAAGAGTAATTAAACCACTTTTCATCTTGCCTGTCCTGTTAACAACGTGAAACAGAAGTGACGGAGAGTTCTTATGCAACAGTAATTTAAAAAACTGGGGTAGTGTTAATGCTTAAATTCAATGTCTCGATAATTTCCTCCTTAATTCTTCCTTTGAAATAACTATGTAATTACTCTTTGATAAAACAGAACATCTTTATCACAATAAATCACAATGTAATGGATAGAGTGACCACGTATATAGCAGTTGGCAGGAACTATATAGATAATAAAAAACGATGGTAACTCCCGAATATATTGAATCTTAGAGTCAATCTGTAATTTTATTTGAACATTGCAAACAATTTGATATTTCCCAATCGAGTAAAATATATTCCTCGCCAATAATTTCATCATTTTACAAGGAAGCTGAAAAACAACTACTGTTCTGAATTATTTCGTAACGAAACAGTCAGTATTTTTTTTCCTTGTTGAGATGTTTGTTTCGTAACGCTACGGACACGTCAAAGACAACATTTCGTTCTGAATGTAAACTCATAATGACTTTGCCATCTTCGGATTCTTAACTACGGTGCAAAGTTCAAATGCAAGTAGCATATCACTTATGCACGTACTCGAACTACCGTGAAAGAAAACCTTTCCTTATGCTCATGCATGTTGACTTTTACAACGTGGTAAAAATATATTCACACCCGACGCCACAGTACACATTCAATGACACATGTCGAGCTTTTATGTTTTCGGAAGAACGTGCCTAAAATGCAATGTGGCTATCTTCATCTTTACTACCACACTTCTCACGAATCCTGGGCGTAGAAATCGTCCTGTAAAATATATCTGAAGTTAAAAATAGTAGTAAATATTGTGCTTTACGATTAAAACGGGAAGGAGTAAAGAATTGTATAAGCCTACTACTGTTTTCCAATTTTTCGGTTTCGTCAAGTTGTGATACGTTCTTGTTGCGTCTGTTATTTCACGTGTTGACGTCCCAATGGAAGGAATTTTGTTTGACCAAGTCGCTGTGCATACATTAAATACTAAACACAGGTGCTTTTCTCAAACCAGATTCACTTCTCAGTACATCACTACTCAACGTGCACAACACAAAGAAGAAACTGAATTTAATATCATTGGGTCAAACCTCTCACCTTGGATGCTTTTGATGGTGATGACTCTTTAGGTTTTAACCTATTTTATTCCTCACTTGGTAACATCACTACTGTAACGTATGTTTCCATTTCAGTCATTTCTTAATCAAATGTACGAATCCTATTGGTCCTAAAAACGTCTAAAATGGGTTAAGAACCTAAAAGAGGCTCATAAACATTTGAGAAGAAGAAATGATGGTATTCATACATGAAATTCCTACTGTTAATAGGACAAATATGCATGAATGTGCATTTTTTTTTAACTTTCATTATTTTTCTGTTTTCTTGGTTTCGTTACCTAAAGGCCTTAAATAGGATTCGATTCTTGTTTCTGTTGGGCGTGTGGAAGTCTTGTAGAGTTTATAGTGGTAGCCACGTACCGCTGCGTGGCGTAGTAAATGTTTCTGCGTTAACAAAATAAAACAATTCATTTTAACACAGATTTACAATGAACGCGGTGTTAAAGGAAATGTAATTGTTGCTGTTATCCAACAGATTACGGTTTAAGATTTAATAAAAAAAAAAGCAGTGAGGTTCATGTTCAGTACAGAGGGCAGATTATTTGTGAGTGCTGCCCCTAAATTTCTGTTTTGTGTACTAATCTTTAACTGAATAATGACAAAATAGGAACTTTGAATATTGACTTCCCTTTTTTTAAAAAAAGAAAAAGAACTTCTCGAATTCTAAACGCTTATTGTCGATTTTACAGGCAACATATTGTGTCATGTACTGCCAAACAGTGACGGGTAAGTCCCGTAGACAGCAAAAACACACATCTAATTCAGTTAATATTACTAATATTAATTCATACTTACTTGGATTCAACTTCGTGTATTAAGTGAGAAATAGCACTAACAAAAACAAAATGTTTCCGTTTCTGTTGTATCTAAAAACTTTTGTCGAAAGGAAGAAATAGAGAGAAAAGTCTATTTTTCTATAGATTAATCCATTTTTCTACATTCTTCTCTTTAGTTCACAATGGTTCGTGGTGTTCTCAAATCTTAACACGTTAATTTAACTCATTTCCCGATGTCACAGAATGATTACATTTTGCACAGCGACGTAAGCCGGCTGACAATACAGTATTTCATTTTTACTTTCATAAATTTCTATATATTCATAAATTTCAAAAGCATATTTTAATATTTTTTGGTAATACGAACTTCTTTATCCTAAAATAAATACTAACCTGCAACTAGCCTGGGTTCGACTGGTTGCATGACATTCTAGGACTTGAGAAAATGTATCTGAATACCGAAATAACTCGAAAAAAAATAGTAATAAAAAAACCTTTTAAAGACATACTTTTCTTAAACAATTCGTACTAAAAAGTAAAAAATAATTTTGTTTATGCATGAATAAAAAAAAATATTGTTTACTTTTTAGTATGAATTGTTTAAAAGAAGTATGTCTTTAAAAAGTTATTTATTATTATTTTTTAAAAAAAATATATAAACAACTGAAGGATAAATAGTTGATATAAACGAAACCCTATGTTCGTTTATATATTCACCCAAAATAATGCGTAATTTGAACCGCGCATTCAAACAGTATACCACACCCATGTTATACCCTCTTAAAACTGCTGAAAAGTCATTTACTGGTATATTTCCGACCAACCTTTCTTTTAATCAGTGTATGAAACTTTATGTGGACGCGATCGAAAATATACAGGGCACCCAGTGAGAATGCATATTGAAATTAGTTGAAATAGTGGCCAAATTGGTAAAAAAAAAACTGACCAAAAAATGACTGTCAGTGCCACTTTTACAGTATTTACATACATTTTATACTTCAATATGATAATTTGCATGGGATAATCAAGATTAAAGAACATGTTATTACGTAACAAACTTTTCTTTTTAAATATTCCCAAATAAGACAAGGCCGGTTACGATTGCAGCTCTAATCCTTTATTTGTTGCCATAAATGCAATATAATTTCAACAACTAATATTCCAATTAAGCACTAAAAGACTACCTGCTATTACGTGTGTACAAAATTACTTGATCTAAAGAGAACATGTGATAAAACTGTTATATATGTTACTTTGTAAATATTAAAAACTAATTCAAAATATTCGTTTCTACTTTTGCAAAAACGTCAGCTAAATCCTGGATGGGGAATAGACTCCACACACACAAAAAAAAAAACTAAATTAATGAATTTTGATTAATTCATTACTATACTCAATCTTAAATTGGCTCACATATTTGATCTATTTGATTTTTTTTTAATCTGCAAGTGATTTTGATTAATTAAAAAAAATCGTAACCCTTTTATAAAATTAGGGGAATTTTAGTGACCATCGATAAAAAAAAGTGACTTTTAGTTGAAACACTGACCAAGCGTGTTTTGCATATATTTGTACGAAATAAATTTAAAAACTAGGGTGAAAGAACATATCAGGGCCGCAAAATCGTGCAAAATCCAGTATCAGGACTTCACTTAAATAAATCAAAACACATTATTATATCATACTTGCAGCACTCGTAAGTCGCATGCACACATTGGCAGGACAGTCAAAGAATTGTGTTACATCATAATACAAAATCCTTCCTTCACTTAACACACTGCGGGAAATTTAAGCAAAATTTTATTTCCACTTTCAGACAACTTATTGAGGGAAAATTAACCAACATCCATTACTATACAAAATCAATCAATTTCCAAATAAGAGTCCGCCCCCGCCCCTACTCAATCATATTATTTATTGAAGAGCAGTGAAGAATAACAGGTTCTTTTAAAAAGGCCTATTATACCACAAGTACCACTCCAAAACTTGGCAATTCTTCATCCTTCAACTGTTTTCATATTTAAAAATGGATAAATCTGTATGCAGCAGGTTTTCCTCTTTTTCTTCCTTTAATTTTGCCTTTTTGTGCTTTTAGTTTTAACACAGTCTTTAGATAGGAACGTCAACATTTGGCATTTAGGTTTCAGACTGACTCCATGAATATGAATCCATGCAAGTAAAAAATTTTGCTACACAACCTTCTTGCGCATACTGTTGATTTTTACCGGAGATAGTAGTTAGTCTACTGCTCCACGCTGACCAGACGTGTCGGGAGAGGAGAGCCGAAGCTCTCAACCGTGTTCGCCACCGTCTTTTATTCACAGCAGCTCCAACTGCATCACGATGCTGGGTGGGGACCGTTCCAGACACTATTGCTTTGGAAAAATCTCTTGGCAGAGCCGGGAATCGAACCCGGGACCCCCACGATCAGCAGTCAGCGACGGTAACAACTGGACCAGCAGGATGGTCATATATATAATAATTCACAGCCATATTCAATCCACTACTGGATAAGGCCTTGGTCTACTGCTCCCACATATATATATATATATATATATATATATATATATATATATATATATATATAATGTATAATAATCACTATATTTAACCGGAAATGGCTTGACAAATACTTGCTGGTGGTATTGGGACAACTGGTCCTTGTAGATCCCACTAACTTAATGTGACTAAAAATTTACCACCTTTTCTTGAAATCATAAAGATGTTTCGTTCTTCCTCTTCTAATAGTTTCTGTTGTTGAAAATAAAATTGTTGTTATATTCAAATTTTATGGTTTCGAGTCTCTTTCAACAACTGGCATTGTGCGTGGGAGCGATATCAATAATTAACTTACGTGAGCTCCCAAGAATTTCTTTTTGGGGAGATCTTATGCAACTAACGTTTCCACTATTTTCTTTAGTCGTCTACTGAGCTTTTACGCAAAACAGAAAAAGATTCGAAAAGAAAAACCTATATGAGCCTATTTAGATCATGTTTGAAAAACTGTTGACGTAGCCAGCCATAATGCATGGCGGTAATATATATGTATGGTATCTGCAAATTAAATAATTTGCTCAATAAAGACATGCTGGAAGAAAACTAATGTTATAATATATATCCTTCTTTTTTTCTTTTCCTTGCGCACGGAAGACAGTTATTTAAAATGTATGACACTCACGTTCCTTCGCACTTTTCAATGTATTCAGAACTTCACTACTGTTTTTGCCCTGATATATTTCCGGACACGTCCTAGTACCCTTTAAAACAGGTCGCACCAATGAATATTAACGGTGTAGATCACCCCGGCCATCTTGGTATGACCTTTCCACTGATTTACATGAGAATTGTTTTACTCATTTTATGCCTCTCGGAAGTAGAATATTTAGTTCTGCTTTCACAAAATTTGTCTTTGTGGTTATTTTGACTCTTGTATAGTTTTGGTTTGTGAAGTTTCTTCAAATATATAAGTATAATGTATTATTAATAGTTTGCTACATAAATCACAATATGTTCACGGGAAATTATACTGTTCGTGTGTAAAAAATTGTATTTTTATGAAATAGCATGAGTCAAAGAGAACATGACGATAAACTGGGCGAAAACAGAAGTTAAAAGTATGCTCCTGAAAGATATTAGACGAGTAAAACATGAATGGAATCAATGGAAAGTGCGGATGGCGGGGGTGATCTACACCGTTAAATATGTAATAGCAAGTGAGAATGAAAACAAAGTGACAGAAAAAAAATGTAGCAGAAGAGCGCAACTGAAGTTTGTACAGTATGTTTGTCCTCAACTGTTTTAACGTTGCCAGGTTCGTACATGCCAAAATAGGTTAATATGTAAATGTAAAGAAGTTACGAACTTGGAAGAAAAAATGTCCTAATATTGGTTGATCAATATTAATATACATATCTTGTACACTTTAATGTGAGATGTAATGAGGTAAATATGACTTCAAGAAACTTAATAATTGAATTTAATTTTTAATTTGAGTACCTAATTATAAATATGTAATTAATAAAGATAGCTTAGCTGGACGTTGTATTATTTGTGTTTCCTTTGTAAATATTCTCAAACCGCAGACCACGATTTGTACAAATTACCCTTGTCTTCATTTTAATCATTAAAAAAAATACATTTTACTATATAATAGATCGCATAATGTGACTTAAAAATATTTACTTCCTTACTTCCTCTATGGCTTACGGAACTCGCAAGTTCATCGCTGTAGTAGCAAACGTTCGCCATCGGGATCTATTCTGGGCAAGATCAAGCCAGTTTTCATCACAAACACCTACTTCTCGAAGATCCCTTCTAATATTGTCCTCCCAACGTCGCCTCGGTCTTCCCAAAGGTCTCTTTCTATCCGGCTTTCCAACCAAGATGGAATATAATCCTCGTTTCTCTCCCATCCGAGCTACATGGCCGTACTCATCTTAGTCGTCGTGATTTCATTAAAATATTTAGTATGCAAAAAGCATTATATTCAGGGGAAAGTACAAAAAAATTGTAAGAGATACTTTTGGTTTTGAATATAGGAAAAATTGTGGAAAGAGGGTTTAATTTTTGCTTCACCGACTGTCTAAAAGACTGTGAATTGTGTTTTATTGACGATACTCCTATCTATGTTAATTATGAAATACGTTTCTTTCTACTTATCTGGCAATGCGTGAATTTGTTTTGAATAAGATGCGAGATGAGGCGATATTATGGTTTGTTTCACTGAGGTGTTGGATAAACCTAAAACTGGACTGGACGCTTGTGCAAATCCCTGAGAGAAACAAAGCAAAATATTGCTTTTCATTCTTAGACGTCTCATTATGTCAAAATTAAAACCCTTTTTTCCTTACACAATTTAACATTTCAAAACCAAACACATCTTACTTTTTTCCTTTTCATTGAATATAACATTATTTTGTTTTCCAAACATTTTTAAATGACTAAAATTAATCTTATATAAAAATGAATGTTTTTTGTGTGTGTGTTCATGAATACAAATCTACACGTATTCATTGTAGGGTTGCTATTCGTTCCGATGTCCATGAATAAATAGCCCATTTTCAACGAAGAAAAAAGGACCGGAACGAATATCTTTCTCTTCACACGATTTTATTCCCATGAATCTATAAGCACGGTAGTTCAAAAAAGTAAAAATAAAATATTGAATACATAGAACTCTGACTTAGTTCCCTATTCAACTACTTTTACATGAACAAGACATCTGCTTCATTAGAACAGAGACAAAGCGTTTTGCTGCTCCATGATTACTGTTGTCGGTATTATCCTTTGTTTCCATCTTCCTCTTGCTTCAGAGTTATTTGCCGCTGACCATAACGATGCCACGAAAAGTATACTTTGTTTACTAAAACCGGACACGCAACCATTCGAAATTCTAAAAAAATTCGCTAAAATAGAAACTCATGATGTGGGAAAAATGTATTTATTGAAGTTTTTTTTTTTTTTTAATTAAGTTTTCTTCCTTTTACGCAACAATGGCCAAGTGTTTCCGTTGCTCCTTCGACCAGGGAATATTTTTGCAATTTTAGACATTTCTAGTGGAGTATCCGCCACTGTGATTACTTAGACGCTGACCGTTGGACATAAAACTAACGTGTTTAACGCAACAAAGTTAATTAAAGTATTTAACCTTTTTTTTTTTTTTTTTTTTTTCATTTCGCACATTTCAAAGACTTTTGTACATTAGTAGCATCCAGGATTCTCACTTTTGAAATATCGCAACGCTAGTCAATTGATTTACACCAAATTTTGCATTTATGTGCCTTAGGTACCACGGCGGCTCGTTCAGATGGCGCCGTAGTTGTCAGAGTTGCGAACCAATCTTAAAAATTCAACTGTTTAAATTGCTTCCATACCGTTGGATATATCCACACCGAACTTGGCATAAACATTATTTGACACCATAGAAAAAATACTGTGCAAGTCCTATAAACAATATGACAACAATCACGTTTCCTTTAAGTGTTTTTATTTATTTCTTTAACAGTTCTTTAATACTTCTTTCCAGTTCTTTATATTTAATATACACTTCTTATGCTGTACATTAAACAAGTTTCTCTTCGCCTTCCAAGTAGGCAATCCACATACACCACCAATCCCTACTAGTGGTTCTTTCAAAATAATCTTATCTTTTAACTTTACCGCCTACTCTATTTTAGGAGGAAACAGCACCATCTCTTGTGAGTCCATGTTTCTAGCGGTCGTAGCCACCCTAAACTTCAAGCAAGTCTGAAACTAACGCAGTGGTTTGGTCGCCCGCAGCCACGGATTGAAAAGAGATCCTTCGGATGCTAAAACTGCCTCTTGCAATGTTCAGTCAAGGGAAGCAATAATAATATCAGAAGTAAATAATAATATAATTAAATTATAGAGCACCAAAAATTACAATATTAATAGATATAGTTTCGCAGTCTTTTGATGTCAAAATATCGTAATGACCAGCGTGTATAGCAAACACGTGAACATTGTATAAACAATAACACACATGTTTATAAAACAAACATGTGGTTATGTAAGTAAACAAATCATACCTACACATAGGAGCAGACAACGGTAAACTCCTCAAACTAACACCAGATGAAGCAAATAACGGAAGACAGAGGGAGCTGGAGTCAAGTAGGAGAAGCAAGAGGAACCACCCCTACATTCACCTTTAAAAAGGACCTGCACAGAGCAAGAGCCATCACTCATTTCCCCCGGGTGGTCAGCTCCTCTCCTTCAACCGTTTGCAGTTTGCTAAGAAACTGGAACATCCTAGTACGTAGTTCGCTAAGGAACTGGTACTATCCCGCACAGGTAGTTTGCCAAGAAACTGGTGTGCACTCTCACACATAAGTCCGAACTTAACCTGTACGTAGTTCGCCAAGGAACTGGTACAACCACCTGACACGTAATTCACTAAGGAATTGGTGTCATTCGCACACGTAGTTCGCTAAGGAACTGATGTGTACTCTTACCTTAATATTCTCCGTACGTAGTTCGCCAAGGAACTGGTACAACTTCCCGACACGCAGCTTGCTAAGGAACTGGTGTCATCCTATTTTCCAAAACCTCTAACTAATCACTATTAAATAAAACATCTTTAATCATTTGTACTCAGACAACTGTAAACTGTGTTCTTCGGAACGGTAATTTTGTTAACTTTGTTCTTGTATGTTAATAAAGGGTTGAGGGCTATAAACCAATCCCGTATATCTTTGACTCTACCAAATCAAAACTAAAGGGAACATTACGATATTATTTAAATTATTGTCCATTACAAAATTATCGATTTTCCAAAATACAGAATAAGAGTACTCATTTGTTATTTTCCTCGGATGCATTAAAAATTAATAAGCAAAATGTAATAAAAAATATAAATTCAATCCAATGGTCATGGGTGAGACTCAAAACATTACCCAGTCCCAGTTGTCAGTTTTGCAAATTTATTTTAAATATCTTCAAATAATAATTGTTTCTGAAGGACAGAATGCTGTATTGAAAATCTGTTATTATGCCAGGTTAAATATGGAAGTCGAGTGAATTCCGAACAAATTTTTCATAGGACCTTTACTTGATAACAAAAACACATATGCTCTCTGCTTCGAACATGTATATTTAGTGTTTATACTTCATGCGATACAGTAGAAACGTCTGCTGAAAAACAATTCTTGGGAATCAGTTCATGGAAGTTATTTTTTCTTAACTCTGTTGAGATTGCTATTGTCACCCCTTAAATATCACAACCACCAAAACAGGGACTGTAATTCGTTTACTATTCCAGCATTCGCGTGATAAGATTAAGAAAACAAATTCTGCCTAAATTTGACTGAGGGTTTGAGCAAACTTTCTCTTTAGCATCTACAGAAAAACAAAACTACTTTGTTTGATGTTTTTTTTTTATTATTATTATTATTTCAAAATATTTAATTTAAAATTGTATAACATATTTTCTTTCAATTTGCATGTTAAAATATATAAATATATAGAAACATAATTTCTGGGAAAGAAATTAAGTTCAGAAGATTCGGAAGGTCACCATCACGATCACTGCAGATCATCATCATCAACTATGTCTTCGAAATTATTGAAAAAGTCTGTATGAACTGCTTTCTCATTTGCTGCCAAACACATTAACAGGCCATCAGAACCTCCTGCCTCTTCCATCTCCATGTATGGTCCAGCTCCTTCAGGAAACATTTCATCTGCTACAACGGTAGGCTTCATGTTAACGGTTACCAACTTACAATTATGGAAGGTGACAAACGTTCCGTCAAATAAATCAAAATTACAGTAGGAATATATCATCTAATTCCTTGCCTTTGGGTATGGCTCCCTGGATTAAAGCTACATTACCTCTTTGAATTGGCATGCTTATTCTTTGGATAAAAAAGGTGCTTGCTCTATCATCACCAGATGATTCTGTGATACGCTTACCTATTTCTTTTATGAAGTTGAGGCCTTCTTTCCCCCCATGAGCCACTGGATTTGATAGTAATGGGTATGAAATGGTACTTCTGTGCAAGATTATTATATTTTCTTCTTTTTTCCGCTTCTTTTCGACTGGCGATATTTCCCGCCTGGATTGAGGAAAAGGGGAGGTTGGAAGGAACGAACGTGTCTGTGCAAGTGAAGTCCCAAATTAACGGTTTGCCTCTCTTCCAGGGTAACAGAGTCATCCCATCTGGTCTTTTACCGTCTGTTCTGCTATATCCAATAGGTTCTCGTACTGCAGGAATGCCAGCTGAGATTAGTGCTCTCATTAATTGTATTTTATTAACAATAAATTATATTCGACAATAAAGCTGAAAACATACGTTAATTTTGCATTGAATGCTTTGTATGAGAGCGATTCTTGGTCTGAGTTCGCTACATCTCAACAATGGCTTTCTTAACGTCTTAACAACAAAAAGCTGTTACTTAGAAATATTTTAGATTTTTAATGCTCGTAAACATCATGATCTGAATAGACGTCTTGAACTGTTATTGCGAGTCTTACCCGATGTGGTAGGTACAGACAAGCTACAGTATTTAAAACAGACCGACAACTTTCTATCTGCATCCGAAGTTAGTAAGAAGATAACAGCAGAAACGAAAGCCTTCCGGAAGAAATCATCTGAGTACAAACACTTCCGTAGACGTTGATGCCGCAGAGGGAAACGTTTGTACATCTGCTGGCAAATCTATCAGAGAAGTTGAATTCTACATTACCATTTATTTTCATTGGTATTTAACAAGTATCGTCACAAGTCCTGCAAATTGTGCTTGGTGTCTTTCTTCGATTGTCCAAAAGCACTCTCGCAAAACATGCACTCGTTTGGAATCACATGCTCCTATGATGAACTCTTACGATTCAAGAAGTCAGCAGTAGTATAAAATAAACTGTCCCGTAATAACTACCAACTGAAAATGGATTGGTTCGAATTTCTCAATGGAAAAGATTTTAACTCATTCCCTAACAAACCTGAGCCCTTGAATAGTGATATATGTGTGATCATGGAACAATCACACACATTACATGGAAGGTAATGTCAAAGCCAATCGAGCATGGTGTAATCATGGAACATTTGTTAAGGCCCCAAGAATCCAAGCATACTCACACGGGATCCCCGAAACGGTATTCCGCCTTGTATCGTGCTATGTCATTAGCACATTGTAAGAAGAACACATGACCTTGACTTGGCAGTTCTAAAGTTACTCTAAATAGTTCTGAAGTATCAGAACAGAACGGCTACATCATAGTTATTACTAGAGAGACTGATCATACCATCAATAAAATACTATACCTATGTGCATGCCCTGATGGAGAGACTACCCTGCAATCATGACATTAGTGCGAGCGCATGTCACGAATCAAAATAGACAAGAATTCGTCGTGCTCACGTGTGATCTACAGCTTTATTGTGTCGCGCTAACAGTGAAATGTGACGTATTCTGAACGAATTAGAAACATAATAATCAGATTTGCAGCAATACATATGCTATGTCTTTATGTAATTTCGTTTAATATAACAATTGTTGTATCAACAGTTTAGTAAAGATAAACAACAATAATACATTTTTATTCATTTCAACAATGGAAATAATTTCCCCAAGGGTACGTTTTACTTATATATATATAATATATGAGGGTACTTTTAATCATACTTTCTGGTGGTTTCCATATGTGACCTGGGAAGGTCAAAACTGAAAGTCGAGGACATGTCAATTTCCAATCCTTTGAGGACTTAACTGCAGAACATTCTGCAATTTCTGTTAATTGACTACTTTGACAAATATGACACAAAAATGTCTCCAAACAGTAAATTGCAGGCAATATAATTGGTTACAGGCATTAATTTCCACATTTCTTATGGAACGATATTCTACTAAGTTTTGTTCCAAAATTTGACACCTGATCCAACTGGAACCTTGCTTAATCGACTCATTGAACCTACAAAAATCTTCGAATGTACCCTCACTGAAACCGGGAAATTCCCGGTCAAAGCAAAGCAGCCATCGAGGAGAACAGTGGTCTAATTCAGGTTTTTTCCAAGTGTATTTAAAGCGCATTTCTTGTGGAACGATATTCCAAAATTTGACTCCTGATCCAACTGAAACCTTGACCTGCGTGGGGGTTGGAAAGGTAAATAATAATAATAATAATAAATAAAAAATAGGGGTGAGGTGGGAAGGGGTAGGTTGGAGTCATGAAATCGACCCTCCTGAGTCGATTAAGCAAGGTTTCAGTTGGATCAGGAGTCAACAGGAGTCAAATTTTGGAACAAAATATTCAATACACCGATAATAATTATTTTTGCTATAGTCACGTATATTTAGGAAGTTTCAGCACCTTTCTTACGTGATATCTACTGTCCTGTTCTAGCAACTTGGTTCATCACAGTCGAGGATTCAATCCGCAAAACAATGAAGGAGTACAAAGGAATTTTATTCGTGGTACAAGACAAAAAGTTTTACTTATGCAAAAACAGTAAAGACAACTTGCTTAATCGACTCAGGAGGGTCGATTTCATGACTCCTTGGAAAAAACCTGAATTTTACTACCAGGACTCCAGAAAATAGTAGAGGACCGCCAACTGCTCAAAAAAGGAAGTTGTGGAAATGTGCTGATGTTGTCTGGAAACACGTACCTGTCATCGAACGGAATATTTCATGTCACGAGAGTGGAAAGAGGGACCACTCTTTTAGAGCAGATTTTTATCGGAGGAAAGATAAAAAACAATCCTAACAATTTCTGTTATGTATGTGGTCAATTTTTTTTTTTTTTTTTTTATGTTTTTCTTTTTTTTTTTTTGATAAAAAGGACGAGAAATATATATATATATATATATCGGGAACTATTTATCACAGGAAAACAAGTATGATCTTGGAACAGTCTTTAAACACACAATTATATGGAAGCGGTCATATAGTGTTAACACGTCACAGTAACGAGAAAAAGATAGGAAAACGAAAACTTTCCATAAAAAAATCCCCTTCCCCCAAATTTATCCATAAATAATTGTCTCTAGGGCACAATCATTCCATGCCAAATCAAGACAAGAAATCATGCTTTTCAACCTTACATTCGCAGATGTTCATAGAAGTTCGTGATTTTGTGGATATCTGATAGAAATGAAATTATGTAAAATTTTGTTTTGGAACGTAGTGTACTTCTCCTTTTAAGGTTCTTTCGAAATATCTCAAAAGCAGCAATTTTCGGTAACGTGCTCCCACGTAAATGCAATAGTTGAGACACAAAAATAATTTAGCTATGTTTGAAATTTAATGAAGAGCCTTTTCCAACTATATACCACAAAAGACCACTTGAGCTGAACTTTGATTTTGAATATACTGAAGACCCATATCTTCAATTTTTGTCAAAAACAAATACATTTGAAACCAAAGAATATACAAATACTTATCCAAATGACAAGTCTGGACTGATATGGAAGCAGATAATACTGATGATGATCTAATACAATCGATACGTAAATTTACGTATGCAGCTCGTGTTTACTGAAGATAATGAGGTGGCAACTCTTAATAGATTGTAACATTTTGTTTCAGATGACATACTCCATTGAAACGGTTCGCTTAGGTCCTCCATTGATTGATTGCGTTCCTTAGATCAATACATTGTACTCATTTGCACATATGGTATGGAACATGTCCACAATAAGAATACATAGCATTTTTCAAAGAATACAAAGAATAAATACAGAATTAAGTTTTGGAGCAATACGTGGACATATATGTGACATACATTCACTCTCATTATCACCTGTTCTCTTTTTCCCTATAATTTAATGACGAGCCATAGATCTGATAGATAGTGCAAGTGTTAGCTTAAGAAATGCCTGAATCCCTACTATTCAGAGCTCTATTTGTGAGATTATCCATCCATTTGAAGTATTTAACACTTTCACTTCATTGAAGCATTATTATCCTGACTTAAACTGTTCTGCTTTTCGCATACTTTTATACACTGGTCTTCGTCTTTGAATAATGTTCATTCACTTTTACTTTATATTTCAATTAAATAACAAAATAAAATTGTTCTAACCTGAGATAGTGACACATAAATCAAAATGTTAAAAACTTGGAGTGGACGAGAGGTTAGCGCGCTTGCTTTCTGTGCGCGTGGTCATGGGATTAATTCCCGCCGGGGTCTCGAACGGTGTGGTTCGGAGCGCACTTTAACAAAACCTGTAGGTCCTGTCCTTAGAAGCTCAACAGCTCCTTTACGACGTTAATAACAATTCAATCAATCAAAATGTTAAATTGATGTAGTCTTCTAAAACCTGCAAATTTGACTCATCATATAAACATTGCGTAAGTTCAGTACTACGTAACCCACCAAGGCCTACGCTACTTCCTACTGATTTTACTAAGCAATACAGAGTAGGAATACAACAAATAGTATTATCATACGTCATTCGAACACTTATACACTTCATCCAAAAATCTCAGTACCTGAGAAAAAGGACCGTTTTCACACCCAAGAACTGTAGGCAGAAATGTGAAGTGTATATTCGCAATGCACAAATTAAAAAGAACAATCCTAAGCTAAATATTTATAATGTTACTAGTACGCTTTTACTTTGAACCCTTATACTCGTTGGGCTCTTCAGCTGAGGGCTAAGGACTGCATCCATCTACACAAAAGTTGATGAGCAACAGCCTGACAAACGAAAAGAACGGGATTCGATTTTCTACCGGTCCAGCAAACAAGTGATTCTGTACATCATTTCACCCTGGGAATGCACAGACCGCGATTAAAATTTGATATCAACAGATATTAACAGCGTACCACATGCAAGAAACAAAATCTAGATGAAAGACTACAATTTCGGTTTAGTTTACATCTATTGTTTTTGGTTTCTATTGTTTATGTGATAGATAGGAAGGAGACACCGCTGGGAAGACCGAGACGACGTTGGGGGGACGATATTAGAAGGGAACTTCGAGAAATAAGTGTTTGTGATAAAACCTGGCTTGATCTTCCCCCAGGATAGAATCCTATGGCGAACGTTTGTTACTGCGGCGATGAACTTCCGAGTTCCGTAAGTCATAGAGTAAGTAAGTATTGTTTATGTGACAGAAACAATCATAAGGTTCACTTTCAAATGCTTTAGGATTTTTCATCAGGAACTACACTTACAAGATAAGGAAGACAGAAGGAAAATATATAGAATACTCGTACAAGTGGCATTCATACACATTCCTTTTATTTATTTATTTTTTATTTTCAAATTATCTTATTACCGTAGTTCATAACGAAAACTTCTGAAGGATCTCAAACGTTAAACTAGACAACTGTTCTTTTCACAGAAACCAAAGAAACTAAGTAAATGCATCCCCTGTACGATGCGCATACACCGTGAGGAATATGGAGGTATGCTCCACATATTCTCGACCTACAGCACGGGTGAGGTGGGGTGTCAGTCCCACGCCCGACCACCTTTACCTCCCATGTGTCCAGAAGTACCAAGGAGACACTGGCACTTAATTTGATACGAGGATGAGTGCACCTCACAACGCCAAACATGGAAGCATTAAAAAAAAAGTTTCCAGTTTCTGGCCGGGATCAAACTCTGGTCGCCAGACTCGTAGTCAGACGCGCTACCTCCTGAGCTACTCACTTGAAATACTACAGTCTACTTGCGCATTACGGTCATACTAAGTTAAAATGGAGGTTGTTTGTTTGGAGACTTCCATTGTAAGTATCTTTTGTTATTAACGGCTACGCCTCATATTTCTTCCAACGAAAAATTTCATTTGAATGTCCCTGACTGCATCTGATAAATAGAGACGCTTATAATTCACCGCTTTCATATGAAAATACCTTCGGAATTTCAACTCGTAACACTGTTCTAAGAGGCATATCCAGTATTTTCTTTAATTATCCTCAAAAAGAAATTCCTCTTCTTCGTGATCACGAAATGTCATTCTTTTCTCTTCGTGTTGCACTCAACAAACTTAATTTCGCTTTTAATTTTGAAATTCTTGTTGGTGCATTCAAAACAGCCCAATCCATGTAGTGACGTAGGGGTACTATAGAGAAGTAAAGAATGGTAGAAAATGATTCTTCCTGGTAATCCTTTTTCAAAGAAAGACTTAGATTATATATATATACATACAGGTTTATCATCATATCAAATTAATTATTAATTATTCTTAATAGAAAATCATTTTATACTGTCGTCTCTTTAATGTAAAAATAAAATAAAAAAGATTTAACAAGTGACCTTAGGTCTATCCCATCAATGTAACTTTGTACGTTGTATAGTTCATCTTCCACGTACACATAATGTTCCAAAGTGCGAAAGAAAATATGACAAATGAAAAGTTGTAAAAAGCATTAGCCAAAAAATTATAATGTTGTGTTCCACGATATGACTAGGAATCTACAAAGTGCGAACGAAATATGCGACAGTTTTGCAAAATTGATTTCGCTTTTTCAAGTCCATGAAGGATAGTGAGATGTTTATATATGTGTGTAAAAGTTACATAATTCAGTAAAATTATCAGATACTGATTAAATTTCTTCCTATATCACCGAAAAGCTCAGTAACTTACTTGTTTGCTATATAAGAGACTGGTTTTCTCCATAAACCACAGAAGAAGGCATTGAACTAACGGTCCATTAAAATAACTTATTAAGATAACTGTTTGTCGCACTTATTTTCACCACGACAGCAACATTAATATTTCAAATACACTACATGTAAGTCAGTAAAACAACAAGCAACTATCGGACACCATCATGTATTCACGAAGAGTTACCGAGCGGCCGTAGCTCAGTTGGTAGTGTGTTGGTTTAGCTACTGGAAAGTCCTGGGAATGATCCCAATGGTCGCCCATCCTGACTGAGGTTATTTCAGGGCTTTTCCTCATTCATACCAGGCAAATGCCGAGATGAGACCTACTAACTAGGGTCTGGCCGACGACCTTCCAACATCCTCTTCCCCACCCTGTTCTGGCCTGAGATGGCTAAAAGGCCGTAAATTCATCACGAAGAGTTAATGTGGTAATTATTCATTTTATTATCGTACAATGGCGAAGAAATTTCATTTTAGCATACTATGTTGTGTGTCGCAGTTGTACAGAATGACCAAGGACGAATTTCTAACTGCGCGATTTTCTCGTATCGTCAATAACTTTTATTGCAAACTGAAGTAAAAGATTAAGTAGTAATGTGCTTGAAAGTTTATTACGTGTACAATAGCGCATATGGAGTTTTAAGGTGCATTAAAAAACATAAAATTATGACACGCCATCTCTCTTTGTCTATCACAAAAAGTATATAAAAAACATTTTAATAATATATTATAACCGGAGTGCATTGACTGATCCTTGTATCAAATGACATGCTATGGACAAAATGAATCATTTCTGACGTTTTTCATTAAGAAATCATGTACGACGAACAGAAATGCATAAATACCTTTGATACCGCTCTCATTATGAATCACGCTGCAAGTGGATACTACAGAATGTTCAAAATTATGTAGTCGTCCTATACTTTTATACTTTCAAGAGATATAATTACCTCGAATACACCTTTTACGTGGTTTCGCAACCCATGCTGGTAACAGAAAAGAATGGGTGTTGAAAACTATTACCGCCTCTACTCTCAGTACGTCCACTATAATTTATGCGTAAGATACAATGTACTGCGATAAAGAAAGAAATAAACTCACGGTGTGGTGAGATAAGTTGTCAGGTATATCGCACCACCTGTGGAAGAAGTGAGCTGTTGCTGAATACAACTGCCATCATTGGCTACGAAAAATGAAGCCACTATTATAATAATCAGAAACGATAGATTCATCGTCATTACTTTCACATACTCAGACTCAACTATAAACGTCAGACCAGAGTCTTCAAAATCACCTCGTTAGAGAAATGAACACGCTCTAAGGAGGCGACCCAAGCAGGCTACCGCTTACATCACAGCTAATCAGTGGCATTTTCAGTTTTCGTTCCATGACAGTGAATGAAAAATAGGCGCGGAAAGAGATATCTTAAAAACTAAGTAAATAGCTAAAAAGAAACTGACATTACAATATATGATTGATATATAAAAAATAAAGAAATCTATACAAAACAAGCCTGTACTTACCAAGGCAAACAGATCATCCAGAAGGCCAAGCCTGTCCAACGGAGGTAATGTTTTGTCGCGAATAGCTGGAACAAACTGACTCAACATATTCGATGGGTATTGAGTGCGGTAATAACCAACTGTTCCTGGATTGATTTTCACCCACTCTTGGTCTCCGATATCATGAAGCACTACTTGAGCTGTGTGTGACTGTAACACTATCTGGTGGGCCACTGCTTCTGGGTCTTTGCTTGTACTAAATGAAATGGGAACCATCCATAAGCTCCCATTACCTACAAAGGAAAATATTGCATTTCAACATACATCTCACCATGAATTTGTGATATATGCTACATTCACAATAACTTTATTCGAACCGGTTCTTATATAAACCAATTAAAAGATCTGTTACAAAAGTGAGACTAAATCCTAATAAACGTTATTGCAAAGCTTCATAAAAAACAGTAAATCCGCGAAGTACTCCCTCTCCTTTAAAGTCACGTAAACACATTCCAACTTTAAATTATACGCCTTTTAATAAAACGACAGATATCCTCAAAAAAACTACATGACTTCCATTTTGCCCATCTCCAAATTCTGACCGACATCCTACCTAAAAATCAAGGTGAACATCCTTCTGCAGTTACACTTCTAGGTTCCAGAGAGCCTGATATTCAAAGAATTAACTTTGGCAGGTGAAACAAAGACCTCTTTTGCCAAGGATAAACGAAACTCGTGGTATTCAGGTAGCATGGAGCACTGAAATGAATCCTGAACTAGGCTGACAAACGTTTAAAATACTGCAGATACAATATAATGTGGATTTACACAATGTTGTGCTTGGATTTTAAAAAGTTCATGCTGAAAACTGACTAATCACTATGTCAAGTGGACTAATTTTAGAAAAGTGTTCCACCTCACTAACACCGATTTTGACGAAACTTTGTGTGCTTAATCTTACATGACTAAAGCTAAGTTTTGTAAAGTTGAAGATTAGCCAGTGGAATGAATGGCTTCTTGACTTTGACCCTTATTTTCTGGGACTGTTTACTCGCGTTGAAAAACAAAATCAACTTTCTTAGGGGGATAAACATATGCTCTTTCTAATGACGCTGGTCTGAAAATGATTACAGATGACTCTTTTTTGCAAAAGCCTGTTGAAAATACCCATTTTCACGTTTATCACATAATTTCAAAATTTAAAGAGAAATTATAAAGTAACGAGACAAGCTTATAAGCTGAAATCATATATTTGAGAACAAGGTTATGTTACGAAATAACAGACGAAATTTTACACAGAGAGTTCATTATTACATGAACCACATAAGGCTAAACTTTGAATTGTTTTGAGCGAGTTCATTTTTTCGACCCACTTTGCGACGTTTTACATACGCCACTGATGACAAATCAAAATCCTCGTTATTTTCAGTGAACAGACCAAAATAAGTTGTATACGATCGCTAAGTTTCATTTGTTTTGCTCAAATAAACGAGGAAATATTTTGACTCGAAGTTTCTGATGGATACTGTATATGGCTGCATAGGGGTACCAAACAAAGAGATCTTCCCAGTTTGATCATGTAAGATAAGCACACAGCTTCGTCAAAATCGGTGATGGTGCGGCCTAGACCACTTGACTTGCAATGACCATATATATATATAAAATACTTTGTCACAGCGTTTTATCCATGCTCAATTTCTGTCCGTCATTCATTGAATAAAAGTTGCCAGGACTCAGCGTTATTCCAAATCTGTGAACCTGAACTCTTCAAAAACGGAATGTCTCTATACTCTGCCCTGACAATCCCAGAACTCCTAAATTTTACCTACTTCCGAAAATCCATAAACCTCGTAATCCTGGCAGACCTATCGTTTCCAGTTGGCTCTCCCACTGAAAGTATCTCCGCTTTTCTTGACCACAATCTAGAACCGTCAGTTGAGGGTCTCTCTTCCTACATCAAGGATACCAACCACTTCCTCTTCATAATACATTCTATCTCTGATCCTCTATCACCTGACACCATCTTAGTTACAGCTGACATGACGTCACTGTATACCATTCCCCACATACTCTCGCTGCCCTTGAGTACTTTCTCGACAGCCCCAGCATGGTGAGTACTAATTTTGTGACTTGAAATTCCCTGCATTTTTCAGGTTTTCCATGATATTTTTTTCAAAATTATCTGAGTCCTTAGTACAGTGGAACATGTAAATAATAAACAATGACATTTTGTTTTAATCCCACCACCACCCAATCCAAGCATCTTGTACATTACTGGTATTTCACAGGTGAAAAAAATATTTCTTTAGAAAGGATTTAAACACATTGAAAAAATCCGGTCAGCGGTGGGAATCGAACACACGATCTCTGCCTTGATCGGTCAGTGCTCTTACCAACTGTGCACAGGTCCACCTCATAAATTTTCCCGAGTTTTCCTAAAAAATTATAGATTTCCCTCAGTTTTTCAGATTTATAAAATTCCCTGAGTATTCCAGGTTTTCCAGAGTGGCAGATACCTTGCTCAGTCCTCGTAAATCCAACACACCATTTCTGCTTCAGCTAGCCCAGTTTGTCCTCACCATGAACAACTTCTTGGAAAACCATAATTTTCTGCAAATCAAAGGCACAGCCATGGGCACTCACATGGGTCCCTTCCCACGCCTACCTTTTCATCGGACGCGTGAAGACCCAATACCTCAACTCCACAATTCTCCAACCATTCATCTGGCTTCTTTATATCGACGATATTTTCTTGATCTGGACCCACGGACAAGATTCACTGTAAACATATCTGCAAATCCTCAATTGCACCTTTCCCGTCAAATTCACTTGGTCCTTCTCCAAGGAACACGTAACTTTCCTTGATGTGGATGTCTGGCTCAAGAACAATCGATCTGAGACAGGCGATCACATCAAACCTAGCAACAGTATGCAATATCTCCATTTCAACAGCTCCCATTCATACCGTACCAAACGCTCTCTTCCATACCATCTTGCTGTCCGGGGCTCCCGCATCTCCTCCTCTGATGACCTACTTTAAAATTATTTTAGTACCTTCCCCTCAGTTCTCACTGACCGTGGATATCCCGAACACCTCATCCACCAAAAACTGGACCGTACTAGAAATCACCCTAACTCCAACCGTCCTCTCCGTGAAGTTCCTTCCGCTCCCAACCTTCAGACCCTCCGAAATCCCCTCAAACTGGTGCACCCCATACTCACTGCGTCACCTGCAAAAAAAATTTTTTTCCCGTCGTGCTCCAAAATAGGCTACAGCAGACCTCCGAATCTTGACACGATTATCACCAGAACTGGACAAATCCCGCCTCCTCCCAACAAACCTGGCAAGGACCCGCTACAGAACCTGTCCTATTTTTGATCTCAGTCTGACCTTCGAGCATCCTGTCACTCACTTTCCGACACTCCGACAGTTGCATATCTTTCAACCTCAAGATACAATGTATTGCGATAAAGAAAAAAATAAACTCACGGTGTGGTGAGATAAGTTGTCAGGTATATCGCACCACCTGTGGAAGAAGTGAGCTGTTGCTGAATACAACTGCTCCAACTGCCACCATTGGTTACGAAAAATGAAGCCGCTATTATAATATTCAGAAACGATAGATTCGTCGTCATTACTTTCACACATTCAGACTCAACCATAAACGTCAGACCAGGGTCTTCAACTACAAATCACCTCGTTAAAGAAATGTACACGCTCTAAGGAGGCGACCCAAGCAGGCTACCGCTTACATCACAGCTAATCAGTGGCGTTTTCAGCTTTCGTTCCATGACAGTGAATGGAAAATAGGCGCGGAAGGAGATATCTTAAAAACAGTAAATAGCTTAAAAAAAAACTGACATTATAATATATAATTGATACATAAAAAATAAATAAGTTTATACAAAATAAGCCTGTACTCCTACTCTGTAACCTATGTTCCGCCTTCTACGTTGGAGAAACCCAAACACCTCTAACAATCCGCATCAACAACCATCGCCACTCCTCCAAATCACAACTTCCGCACCTCCACATACCTGAACACGGGTCATTCCATGTCAATTCCACACACCTCTTCTCCCTCACCCTCTCAGATTTATATAATTTTTGGTTTATAGCTAGTATCCGTTGAGAATATTAAAAATTATTTATTTAAGATTTTTTGACGCACTGGTTTTTGTTTTATGGAAGTTCGAAGAGTCAAATGTTCCGTGTTTTTAGTTTACAAAATTACCTAATACTCTGCAATGGTTAGTGCTAGAGAGCTCGGAGAGGGTTCATTTTAAAGCTCTTGTAATAAGCTTTCATTTGATATGATACACAACAGGGTTACACAAAATTTTGTATCCCAAAAATTTTAAAAAATCGATTTTCTGAAAATCGGACATCTCGATCTTTTAAAAAAAAATCCTAAATGTTGATCATACCTCCCTACGCCTACCATGAAAATTGTAATTTGGGACGATAATGTGATCGTGAGATATAAAATATTTTCGTTGTATGTCTGGGAAAGAAAAGGCATTAGCGGTCCACATTAAGATAAAAAATTTTTGGTAAACGTTGTTTTTTGGGGTTATTTTAGTAATTACTGACTTCGGCCCGTCCCCAACCATCCGTGCCCCAGTCGGGATTCGAATCCGGAACCCTGGAGTTGCTAGTCTGACGCCTCAGACCGAACGGCTACCAAGGTTGGCTCCGTATTAAGAACTTAAATTATTTATTGTTTTAGCTTTAGGCATCTATGACTCAGGCTGAGATAGGGAGGGGAAAGGAGGCAGTGAGAAATTGGTCAGAGCTTACGTTCAAGATACCAAGCCGATATTTGGCTGGTGTGACTGAGGAAAACCCTACGTCCTAGGGCGCTAGTTGACAATCGGATTACAGATATTATACTGTATAATATTTTATAACATATTCTCAGGCATACTTACTGCTTGCGCCTCCATCCGCACAGAATTTTTCCTGAGTTAATGTTATTACTCGGTTGTGTCCTTCCTGAGAGCACTCCACTTTCACTACCGGAAACCCCATTTGTTTTGTCCACGTAGACATCACAGCACCCACGGGTTTCTTGCTAGCTTCTTCTAAGGCAGCCCAGAGATCTTCAGTAAAGGTATTTTTGTACTGGTGTTTCGTCAAGTAAAGATTCATTCCTTTTCGGAAATCCTAGAATTAAAAAAAAAAAAACTCAATAAATATTTCTTCACCTTCATGAATGAAAATACATGCTGAATAAATCTGATTAAAGAACTGTTGAATTCCAACAAAATACACATCAGTTTGTTGTAAACGCTGACTCGTGATGTTAAGTCAGAAATTTCTAAATATACGTCAAATGTTTTATAAAGTTTGGATCACTATCCAGGTTCGGAAAGCCACGTAACATTCCCTTCTCCAAAGAAAAACATCAGGCAATCTTCCTGGCGAAATATACAAGGTTCATCCAAGTGACACACAATGTGTTTAATACTACTGTTATACTGTCTACTTTATCAGTTACTTAAGTTTACATTTTAAAGGTCGTATAAGCACATTCGGCTTAACTCCGCCACAAGACTGAGAGCTGATTTTCCTTGGCGAACATTCTTCCAGGGGAAGCGACATACAATCTCCATAACTCTACGGTTAAATCCTGGAAAATCTGTCAGGATGATCGGCAACATCAATCGAAGCTGCATCCAAAGTCAGCCTTACTCACCTGATACAAGACTCAGTTTGTGAAAGAATATATCAAATACGGTCAGCGAATATGAACATCACGTGTCGCCGTCTACAATTTCCAAATATTTCTTTCAACCTACCTCGACACGCTGACAAAAACCGTGGTCGCAATATTTTACTTGATTCAATCAAGCTTTATCAGATCAGGTGAGTAAACTGAAAGCTGCCAGAGCTCCAGGAAGATGAGTTAATGCAAGTTTCACCTTGAGTTAATGTAAGTTAAACTCACCTGATAAAAGTTTGACTGAGTCAAGTGAAATATTGTGGCTAAGATTCTTACTAACGTGTCCGGGCAAGCCTTTATATAATTATTTCTTGTACGTCTACCAAGAAATGTATCGAATATAGTCAGTTCTCTTTCAATCTTTTTGTGACTTCACATTTTATTAGCATTAACACACTGTACGACATACTTTACCTCAAACTTTTAACGTGCTTCAGAACGTCGAAAACAACGTAGTGAAATGTGTAACTTGAAGTACATTTGATACGGTGTGGTATTGATTAACATGAAGAGAAATACTTTTATCAAAGGGATGATTAACATAATATACGAGAAAATCTGTAGATGGCGAAATTGATTGATTAGGTTTAATTCGTTTGATCTTCCGATTTGCTAAACTCAGTGAAAGATATAACACGAGACTTTATATCTAATCACCAAAACTACTTTGAACGTAATTATGCATATGGAAGCTACGTATATTGACAATGTTTATCTGGAAATATCGTCTCCAAACGCTTCCGAAATGGCATTATCCGAATATTTCGTTCAAGACTACTACTCCACGCATCTTCAGGGAAACGGGGAAAAAGAAGGTGTAAACCGATAAAATACGAAATGATAAAACAAAAACTTACCTCACTTTCTATACACGTATACAGAAAAAACATAATAACACACTGCCTAACGTGTCGAACAGCAATGGCATACCATGCAGTCCGTAGATGAATGGTTTCGCATGTTACCTTGTAAGAAAAGAGTCCCGGGTTCGATTCCCGAGGAGAAATATTGAACATATCATCTCGAAATTCACAATAAGCTGTGAGTCACGTTCTTAGAATGTCATCTCCATACCTTGCAAGGTGATGCTAACTCACCATCAGCTCACCTTGCCCAGAACATTCGGGTCGTAAACCACACAGAACACCAATAATCGTCATCTACTGACTGGTTACTTAATTTCCTAAAATTCTGGCTTTTACTCTGCCTTTTATTCAAACATGATTAAGTTGATTATTCAAACTCATTTAAAGGTTGGATTCAAGAAATATCAACTGACTGTTTTAAAGTAATTATTACTCTTATTTAATGTATCATTTGATTTTGTCAGAGAGAGTACTTTTGTTCCCCTTAATGCTCTTCCCCTGTGGTAGGTCATCGAGTGAGGCCAGGCCCTGTGACAACTCAGACCTTTTGCCCAACAGATGTAGCCGGGCAAATAGATTAACGATATTGCAGTAGGAGCAATAGCTGGAAGAGGATCATCGCGTGAGAACACAACCTGCGAAAAGAAATCTTAGTGAGAGACGTGTAATGTAGCTCTTACGAGGTGAGGGCCTAACAACATAATGGAAGGCATCTTAGTCGCAGTTCACACATGCGGTGCGGGAGCATTGAAATAAATGGAGTGGTTCACACACTCTGCGGCTGCGGGACGGTGCCGCAGACCTGCCGCATCTTCCACAGCGGTGCGGCGACCGCGCAGCAGCCGCAAGTTCCTTACGAGCCATTGCACAGCATTGGATGGTTCACACTAGCGGCACGGGAGCTGTGCGGTTTGTCTCTTTTGGAATCTTTTTTTCTTAATCTATTCTTTTTTTTTTCTCTCAACTATTCAATTATAAAAATGAGATTCTTCATATTTTTCTCTGTTTTAAGTAGAGTATTATATAAACTGAATAATAATAATAATAATAAAATAAAGTCTGACCGAATATTAAAATGAATAATTGGAGGTTTAAATTGATAACTTATTTTGTATTGAAAAATGATGTTATCCTTACTTACTTACTTTCTCTGTGGCTTACGGAACTCGCAAGTTCATCGCCGTAGTAGAAAACGATCGCCATCGGGCTCTACTCTGGGCAAGATCAAGCCAGTTTTCACTACAGACACTTATTTCTCCAAGATCCCTTCTAATATTGTCCTCCCAACGTCGTCTCGATCTTCCCAACCGTCTCTTTCACTCCGCCTTTCCAATTAAGATGGAATATAGTTTTTGTTTTTCACCCATCCCATTTTAGTCGTCGCGATTTCATTGTTCTTACAACATCAGGTGAGTCGTACACTCCGTGGAGTTCTTTATTATAAAGTCTTCTCCATTCTCCAGTCATCTCATCCCGTTTTGGCCCGTATATTTTTCTTAAAACCTTAATTTCAAGCACCCGTAATTTCTGTTCATCTGCTAAGGTCGTATTACAACTTTTGCAACCGTACAGTATTTCCGGCAGAATGACAGTTCTGTATATTTTCAATTTCATCTTCCTTGATATTAATCTAGGAAAAAATTACAAATCGGCCAGTACAGGTTCTTCGAAGTGGTAGAGTTCGAGTCCAAGAGGGACATAAAAAATGTCAGCCTTTAAATAATAATCAAGTAAAAAATATGAACTTAAAAAAAATAAGGGAAAAAAAGGGGGGGGAAAAAAACCCCCCCCCCCCCCCCCCTAAAAAAAAAAGGTTTCTTTTTAAAAAAATACTTTGCTTTATTTATATTACATATGGATAGAAATAAGTTTGTTTCTCCTTAATGTTCTTATGCAGCAGGGAGGTTATGAAGGACAGGACTTACAGCAACCGCTCGAAGTGGAATCCGAACCAGTACTCGATTTGCACCTGAGAGAGATTGTCGCCCACCTGGACTCGAACCCGGGACCCCTTAATTACAAGGTGAAAATTATATAAAATTATCGCAGATGGTTTAATATGTGAAATCGTCACCATGAAGTTCACACTATTTGTGGCATTCTTGCTTTTATTTATTTATTTACTGGTTTAAACCAATTGATATTTTGAAAAAAAAAAAAAAAGTTTTTTTTAACCCACCTTGGTTTAAACCAGCAAACTGTCGTCACTCCCACTTACATGAGAATAACTTGAAAATGTCCACACTTGTAGGTACAATATTCTCACTATATAGTAGGAATATTCCAATGGAAAAAAAATAATCATGTGGATGGAATTGTCTACGAATTTTCTTGCTCGTAAATGCACTGTAAAATATGGTTTCTTAAAATTAATAAAACAGTTTTTATTTGTGCACTGAGAAATAATTTTCATACAAATGAAATATCAACATTATTTGATTTTAAATAAAAACATATCGGTTTGGAAACAGGACCACTGATCTTATTTTAAAACCAGCATGTTCTTCTCAATTTGAATAAAAAGAGAGAGTTGAAATTTCATATCTAAGAAAATTATTTTTACTATTGCACGAACGTGCGCATCCATTGCGATAGTTCTTTAAACTGATATTCGTCCTTGAACGCCGCAGTGTTCGCAGACAAGCCGCAGCATGTGTGAACTGGGACTTACTAGGCCCGGCAAAATCCGTTAAGATGCCTGAGAAAATTTCATACTGTAACTTGAGAGATTTCTTATAATGACATGCTGTATTTTGCCGATTTCCTGGTAATACTCTTCTGCTGTGATGATTTTGCCAGAATTCAACCTCTTGCAGTGCATGAGTCCACTTGCCGACTACCAAACAGTAACGATAACCTTATTCGGTTTCGAAAGTGTTTTGGGGTTCCAACCTCTCTGCAGAACGCCGTCGAATATCGCATAGTATCAATGTTTCCTCAAATATCCATGCGATCAAGAAATGGGCACAAAAGAAGCGCAGAACAGACTTTCTGACGGTGATCTTTCGCATTTTCGTTCAGCTCGTTGATGGAATGTTGAACATTGTCTTGTATAATGTTACTGTCTTGTATATCCCTGTCTTTTTTAACATCTGTGGCAAAGCTCGATGTTATACTGTTTTCTAGTTATGAACGAACAAAGTAACAAGTGTCTTCAAGTTCTGTGCATATGTTTATTTACATCAGAAAATAAATATATAGCTCTAATATGTGTATGGATTGCACTGAAAATATACTACTTGAGACTAATGCATGAATCCACCTGTGAACTCGCCCTGTATGATGTCAGATATTTTAGCATGAGTAGTGAATTGTTATATATATATTTTTTTTACGCTGCTGTGGCCCAGTACTCTGATAAAAGTAGCATGCATTATCTTACGTGAGGTCACTGCTAGACTATACGTGAGGAGTAGCTCGAGAGTCAAACTGCTGTCAGCATATTCCTAACAAAACTAACCTAACGCTACTTAAGTGATAAGTGATCACGCGCGTGTTGCAAATGTGTATCTGTAGTAAACCTATAGCAAACTAACAAGTAGTACTCACAAAGTTCTGTCATCTATTACCCGTGAAAAAATACACATTTGCCGCGTTATTTGATTTTTCAATCTTGTGCGAATTCGAACAACTGTTCTTCTGCAAACTCTCCCGTTTAGCGTAAGTCCGCAGTTGGTGGATGTTAAACGCAAAAAGGCGTCCGCAATCCTCCTATCTTCAAGGTTTCTGTATGCAATGTAACTCAAATTCAAGATGCCACCTGATCCAGAGTAAGATGAACATGAGAAACCGTCACTCGATAAGTCCAAGTCTAGATTCGATTCAAAAAGTGGATGAACAACAATGCAATCGCAATTTAGAAATTTATGCTTGAGAGTAAAATATTATCTCAATTTGCAGCATGAATTACTAATCTGTGAGAACCCTTTAAGTTCGCGACAAATTCTATCGCTTCAATCTTTAAGAATCACATTACTAGCAGAATAGTATTCTTCAATCGATCGCTACATTTGTTCATTGTGATGGAATGATCTAAAATAAATGTGATGAGCTGGAAATGTTTGCGTCTCCAATGCCTTACGAGTACTCAATGTAACACTAATACTCTAGAAATAATCTTCCGTATCATTTCATAACGCTCGAAAATATGGAATGGTTTCATTGGTAACGTAACATATTGATAAAAGTGTGACGGAATGCATTAGTAATGTAACTGTTCTTAATAAACAACTGTAAACATGGACACTGTGTAAGACGCGGAGGGTCAGTATTATAAATACCAACTGTCTGCCCTAGAAGATTATAGTGATCCTCTATGCTTTTGCTGCAAAGCTTTTCTACAATAACCTGTTGTTGTCCTCAAACAATCACGTTAAAGGGTATTTGAACGTGTAAAAATGTGGTTTAAGTTGTTAATATGCTCTTTTTGTGTACACACACAATATAAGATGTGAAAAATGTTAAATGAGCAAAACATATTTCTAAATAATCACCTTTGACTCTCGTTTTCACCGTAACTGTAGGAATTTAAGTATTATCTTTGAACGTAAACATGATTTTAGAACTTGGATATCGAGATTAAGAAAGGCTATTTCTACGCTTTCTCCTTCAAAATAGCGTAAATTCAACCTTGGTCTAAGGTGACTATTTTTAATATTTTTTTTACTCATTTAACATTTTTAACATTTCATATTGTACACACAAACAAATACAGCATATTAAGAACTAAACACACATTACTACAAGTTCAATTACCTTTTCACCTTTGAAGATTCATCGTTACCAGTATTAGCTCTACCACCAAAAGAATCATAGTCTTTCTTGAATGGGAGTAAAAATATACCTCCAAAACCTCAAATGCACCTGTTCCTTCTTCAGAGAACACAAATTTCCTATAAGCAGATGTCTGGCTCAGGAGAACTGACTTGCGAATCGTTTACATAAGATGTAGTACAAGCATATCAAATGCTCTCTTCCATATACCCCTGCCGTCCAGCGCTCCCGCATCTGCTCCTCTGACGTCCTATTTCGAAATTACTTTCACCCTTCTCCTCAGTTTTATCGACAATAGATACCCCCAAGTCACCTCATTCGTAAATAATTGGACCGTGCCAAGAATCACAAGAACAATCAGCTTTCCCCCTCCGCTCCCAATCTTCTTACTCAGTACCATCCTAGCCTTCACCCCAAAACTCTTCAAACTGCGCATTTCAATCTACCTGCATTACCTGAAAGAGGTTTTTCTGTCATGACCTAAAAACTGTCGACTTCCACAACCTCCAATAAAAAACAAAAAACGAAAAATAGAACTTAATACTATCCTAACCAGAACTGGACCCATACAGCCCTCCTCTTCCCTCAAATAGTTAAAAATAAAAGCAGCAGCAGATGCAAAACCTGTTCGATTTTTGATCCCAGTCTGGTCTTCGTGCATCCCATCACTTACAAGACATATTCGTTCCAACCTTCTGGTAGTTGCATTTCTTCCACCTTATTTATCTTCTACGCTGTAACTTCAGTCCGTATTTTACTTTGGGGGAACCCAGACACCTCTAATCCTCTGCATAAACACCCATCACTATTCATCCAAATCACAATTACGTAATCTTCCCATACCCCAACACACTGCACTTCACGGCCAAATTGTAGACAAAACCTTCCGTACCAGTATCCTGAAAATTCTCAATCCTAAATCACCTGCCACCGTTAGAAAGCGATGGAAGTAGACATATTCCCAAATTTCGAAATTTTGGACCAAATGTCAAGGTACCTTGAATAAGTCTTCGTTCACACGAACTCACCATGGCAGCGCCACCAGAAATTTTGGTGGCGCTTTTTCTCTTATGTCATTTTTCACACGAAGCCACCATGGTCGCGGCACTAGTCTTGTTAGTAGTTTCGACAATGGAGCTGCAAGAAGCAGCTACTGTTGTTTCTCTATCCTCACGTTTACGTAAACGCCGAAAGTGAAGAAACAGAAAATTGTGGGTCCATTCAATATTACACGAGAGATCAATGAAAGGAATCGTCTACACACTGAACAGTGATCTGCGACTGAATTCGGATAAATTATTTAATTTCACGCGGATGAGCATTGCGTCTTTTGATGAAATTGTCGAAGGACGGACACAGATAATCTTTGCGGTTTTGACCTCGTCTCGCCGACACCTTTCCAACGACACCTCAAATCACCTTCGTAGCTCTAGTAGTTCCTGACTTGAAAGTTGTCGATAGGTTAGATTAGAATAGGTTTAGTTAGGTTAAGTTACATAAGGATGGGTTAGATTCGATTAGGTTAGGTTAGATTAGAATAGGTTACATTAGGTTCAGAGTGTTTGGGTTCACTGTTAAAGAAAATCCTCCGTTCTTTCTTTTCCTTTTTTTCTAATAAGTTCAGTTATTGCACGCCAGAGATGCTAGTGTAGCAGATACCGAACAGTGACCTGCAGCCACCACAAGCTGAAGTTGACTGACATAAGTATGACCTTGAAGAACATTGCGAAAGCACAGATTTTGTTTTATGAATTAACGTCCTAAACAAGCTGGTGAGTTTCTAAGGACGGTACCTGTGGTTTTTGGTAAAATGGGCTCCGAACCGCCTCGGTTCAATAGACCCCGGCGAGGATTGAACCCGTGGCCACGTGCAAATAAATTCATAAATAAATTCTATCAATTCAATGCTTCCTATATCTACAAATGTGACACTTATTACCAAATTCATTTTTCTCTGCAGGCGAGGCAATCTTTGCTTATAAAAATGTTCACAAGTTCCTCCCAGCATATCTTCTTCAATTCTCTGTTAGAATATTCTTCAGCAGTCATGTCCCATAACTTGACTGAACCTCGGCTATGAAGTTTTCCATGTCAAAGTGTGCGTTTTCTACTTCGGTCTTAAGAGTATCTATCACCTTGATCAACTCCCATTTAACCTAATGTTATTTTGAGATGCCCATAACTTTCTTGCTAGTTGGAATATTTTAGTGATTCTTGCTTTAATTTGGAGAACAACGAAATCCCTTACATTTTTGTTCTTTATTTTTTGGAAGAGTTTCTTTATTTTGATTTCAACGATTGTTAAAGTTGTGATAATATGCAAAATGTTATACCTACGTGATTTAATGACGAATTAAAACTTTTCTATTTATTTTATCAAAATTCTAAAAAGCAGGTTAAATATATACACCTTTCTGAACATAACTGATAAATTAAATGTCATTAGTTCCTTAAAAATACACTACAATTTGGAATATAAAAACAATATTTTCTTCTACAAAAATAAAGATTCTCCGAGCCTCGTCTGCTAGCTCTGACTCCGCCTCTTTCTTCCCCTCCCCGCACTCCACTTTCACGCGCAATAATATGAATCACAGAGAAAAAAGTACCTTCCCTTTCCAGTTTCCTGTAACCTTGTTTCATTCTCAACCCTCTGTCAGGGTAGATAGAAACAGGTTTTTGGCGACGAGACTCGGCGCTGATGGATTTATGACATTTTACAAATACTAAGCTGGGTTATTTACCAGACTTTTGTTGAAGGAATACGGAAGTTTCAGAATATGAGGTGGCTTTTTTTTTAGTTTTTTTTTTTTAGATATGAGTGACACATGCCGTAAGAATATGAGAGTCATATGGTAATTATTTACAACAAAGAGGACCCATTATTGAAATTCATTGCAGGTAACGCCGACACAAAATTTGATTAATTGGGGTACCTTGGGGAGTAAGTTCACACTTTTGCTGGCGCCGTCACTAAGTTATCCTTCACTCCCTAACGAAAATAATGTACTCCCTAACGATTTGGATAATTGGTTTTGGGTGGGGGGCTAACTTCACAAACGTTACATTAGGGTGGTGTGGTGCACATATGAATGGAGAAAGTTGTATCTCTTTGATATTTTGTCCACAACCAGATTGATAGCAAACTATCTAAAAAAAATATCTAATTATATAAAAAGGCAATCAGGCGCTTGCTTTTTACTACAGGGACAAAATATGTCCAATGGAGCGACATCAATATGCTAATTACTTTTATTCGAATTGTGTGTACTGAAGTTAAATATGATTATGAACAATACTAGGCTTGAGGAAGACTGAAATATGTTCGTTCGTTTTTGGACATCCTATAGTATTACACATTGCATAAATTTAATTTCAAATCAATAAAAATTACAGAAGCTATTAACCAGAAGGCGTTACTCATTGATTAGATCTTGCAATTGGCGAAAATGTCTAGTTGAGATTATCGCTGAATCACCTCCATTCGACTCAACATGAGCTTTTTACATTTAAGTAACTAACTCTATGGCTTATGGAACTCGCAAGTTCATCGCCGCAGTAACAAACGTTCGCCTTGAATTCTATCCTGGGCAATATCAAGCCAGTTTTCATCACAAGCACCTACTTCTCGAAGATCTCTTCTAATATTGTCCTCCCAACGACGTCTCGGCCTTCCCAATGGCCTATTTCCAACCGGTCTTCCAACCAGGATATAATATAATCTTCGTTTT
>JAGDQP010012444.1:9150-28519 GCA_022664845.1 Lepisma saccharinum
CTTCAACTGATAAAAATGTTGACAATTTTTACTTCAATTGATAAAAAAATATAACATATGCATCGATTGATAGAGGTGTAACTACTTTTTCTATTCCATTGATAAAAATGTATACAGATTATTCTTCAATTAATGAAAATGTTAACCACTGATATTTGAATTGATAAAAATATTAACAACATATTAGATTAAAAAATGTTAACTTTAATTGATAAAATATTAACTATCTTATATTTCGATTGATAAACATATTAACGACTTAATTAACTAATTTGTTAGAGTGGTTAGGAATAATATTAGTAGATGAAACACGAAAATGCATATTACGCGTGAAAATTTGCACGCGTTTCTTTTTCTTTTTTTAATTTGTACGAACACGGAACAGCAAAAAAATATCGAATCTGGAATATTTAATTAAACTCAATCTGTGCTGCAGCAGATGTAACATCACCGGCACTTCTTTTGTGGATGAAACCAATGGATTTCAATAATAGATGGTCCACTTTCCGGGAATGAGGAGGTAACCCCCCTTCCTCTCCCACACACGTATTCGATTCTGTTATGTCATAAATCTGTCTCAAAACTCGTACATTCATCGATCTGGAAACCACACCCACCTGCTTCCATTTCAGAATTAGACAAATGACTGTCTATAGATCTCATAGGTTTTTCCCTTCTTGCCAAGCATATCAGATAGCCAGCAAACTCCCCTCCCCCTTTAATTCAATAAAGAAGAAAAGCTATTTATATCGAAATATATAAAGCTGTAGTGAAACTGTGCAGAACTGTCAAAGATACAGAAAGGGATCTTCCATTTTGTTTTTTTATTACTTACAGGGTTATAAAAAAATGCTGGGATTACCAACACTGAAAACGAAAAAAACACACGTGGCAATGGATTTAACTGTGGAGGAAGAACGTAGCGAATGACCTTGAGATGCATGCCGTGATGTGCACGCTACAAATAATATCAGCCAACGGTCTACCACTCATTGCGACTTGCGAGTCACAACGTGGAACACAGACAAGTCAATTATTGTGGACAACAGATGATTCCTGCGACAGTTGCGCCCCCAAGCGGGTGTACTAGTGCACCACTGATTGACGCTTTTGGTTACGGTCGAGAGTAGTGTGATTTCATGCCCAATAAGGCTCGACTTTGTAATGTGATGCAGTGTTCATTTAATTAGCACAGCCGCATACGAAAAGTTGTTGGTTTGTATAAAATACCTGGGTACGTGACGTTGACCGTGTAAAGAAACCTCAGCTTGTTTTATGTTACACGGAACTGACATCGGTTGAACACAACGGTCTCATGTTCCCCTCAGGAAACAAATATTCAATCGGGGTTAAGATCTGGACTCCTGGAAGGCCAGGAAGTTCGACAGCCAGAAGATTTCTATTCCGTGATAGTTCCCATTTCTTTGCACCTGGCTATTGGGAGCCTTATCATGCGATGCGTTTTCTCCACGACGGAACCTTGAACTGGTAGAGCACCATTCACATCGTGACAGTGAGTTGAAATCTGCGGTGCTGTCTGAATCTCATGCACCGTACGCAGTACTACCACACACATATTCAAGGTCATTTGCTACACCACACACACAACTGAGTATTGTTGAAACCTACGATTCTGAATTCACGGTTTAACATTTGGGTAATTTGAATATGCTTAACAGTTTATGATAACTCGCTTTTATAATACTGGTAATCTATTTGGATAACACTGTACACTGAAAATTTACATTTATCAGTTCTATTCGCTGACAGATTTCATTGTTTTGTTTTGGAAGACGATAGGAGGAAGCAAAGACTGCTCTGGTATTAATACGCCACTGATTGCGTTCAAGTTTTTTGCTTCATGTTATCTGTGCTGGTACTATAAACGCTATAGTGTGAAGCAACTGTGTTGATATAAACATGCTGATATAATTCATGAAACTTTCGCGTTGCGTATGTGAAATATCTAACAACTCAAAAACTGCTTTACTTTTGCCAGATAGGGAGAGCTGGACGACACACAATGACGATGTTGCTGATAATAATGATGATGATGATGATAAAGGCAAAGTTCATAAATTCACTTGACGTTCTTCTTTCTCTTAGCTCCCAAACGTTCTCCTTCCTGTGATGCGTTTCTGAAAAGAAGTCTTCCTCGTGTTATTTTGAAATGACGCCGGCTGATCACGCAACTCTTGGTCTTATGTGGTAGTGGTAATGGAGTGTCGTGCTTTTTAACACGGGTCAATAAATGGGATGATCTCTGCCTTAAGCCGAGGGGAACGAACAAACTGCTTGGTACTTTTCTTTGGACTCTTCATCGTGTGAAGTAGTACATTCAGACAACATTATTTACAATATAAATCTCAATTCAATGAACAAAAACACTTCTGGAGTAGTGGCCCCTAACCTTCTCAGTTTTGCGGCACACCAGACAGAATCCTTAGAAGTAGTAACACCCAGAGGGTAGAATACTTATCTGCTAGGTTGTGCCAACATTCCACAGTGCTACGTTACACGTAATCCGACACCTTCGTAATCCGGTATTTCACGTAATCCGACACCTTCGTAGTTTAACGTGATCCGACGTCTCCGTAGTCCGACGTTTCTGGCAATCCGTCTGGTCTGCTAAAAATGTCTACGTGCTTCTCAGTTCGTGACGTGCCTTTTTCTCAGCTGTAAAATAAAAAAAGCAAAACAAAAATAAAAGTTATCAAGGCCACATAACACTCACAAGGTCATCTGTATGTCCCTCCCATTTTCTCCTTTTATTATCCTCCCAACGTCGTATCGGTCTTCCCAATGGCCTCTTTCCCTCCGGTTTAGCATCAACGATGGAATATAATCTTCCTTTTTTCCCATCCGAGCTACATGGACTGCCCACCTCAGTCGTCGTGATTTCATTATTTTTACAACATCGGATGAGTCGTAAAGTCCGTGAAGTTCTTCAATATGCAGTCTCCTCCATTCTACAGTCATCTGCTCCCGTATCGGTCTGTATATCTTTCTCAAAACCCTATTTTAATTTGTAATTTATGCTCATCTGCTAGGGTCATACTCCAACTTTTGCAACCGTAAAGTATTACCGGCAGAATAACAGTTCAGTATATTTTCAATTTCAACTTTCTTGACATTAATCGCGAGGTTAGCTGTTTCTGGACTGAGCAGAAATATGCCTTGCCCGATGCTAAGCGATATTTTATTTCCTCCGTCGAAAAAGAACTTGTTTTTATATGTACCGTAGTAGAAAACTATCTTTAAGAGTACATGGAAGTGATTGTACCGCGGTTGGACCGAAATTATTATCCGAAAGACGTCTTTTTCTAATTTAATAAAGCTCATGGACAAATCAAATTAGATATAATTTTGACAGGGCGAGGCATCGAATAGGCCACCCTGGGAATAGAAGAGCATTACAATTTTACCATAGATGTGCCTTAATTATGTAGTTTCTTAACGTAGCTAAAAAAAAACTGACAAGGGAATCTTCCATACATGACTGCCGAGTTCGGAAATCGAACCAAGCTCAATTTAAAGCGCGGGGAAACATAAGCGTGCCAAATCTTAGTTCCGAATTCGAAGTTGTGCTAGAGATATGAGGTCACAAATGTATCTTAGGAACCTCTATTTTAAACCTGATTCAGTCTTTACAAACTTGGAAAGTATTTGACGTAGGCCTTTCAAACAAAAAGTGAGGTAGGAGAAGTGTAAATGCTGAATTGATTATACTTGGGTAACCAGTGGCGTTCAGGAAATAATAGGGGGTCAACATTAAAAATATTGAATAGACTTTCCATTTAATTATTGAAAGTTGACCCCTGTAGAGATATTTCCTGGAAATCACTGATTACTCAAGTATCATAATGAATTCAGCATTTACACATCTCTTACTTCACCTTTTGTTTGAAAGGCCTACGTCAAATACTTTCCGAATTCTGACCTTTGTAAAGACTGAATCTAAAGATTTGTGACCTCATATCTTTAGAACAATTTCGAATTTAGGTCTAAGATTTGGTTCACTTAGGTGTCCTGTGATGCACTTTAAATTGAGCTTGGTTCGATTTCAGAACTCGAGTGTCACACACGGAAGGTTCCCTTGTGAGTACTTCCTCCCTGATCAATGTTTTTCATATTTCATCCAACAGTAGCTATCCTCCATCTAGATTCAGTGAATATTTAAACATTGAATTTCATCTTTGCACACAGACACAAAAACTTAATGGAATCTTTTTGCTGTCTTACGTTGGCTTTCTTACACCTCTTGGTATAATAATTATATTTAATATAAAACAATAGTGTTATCATCATTCTAGGTCATCATTGTATATCTTTTTTTTTTCATACTCACATCAACAAGCAAACGTAATCGCAGGAAACTGACTTGTATGTAACTTAGGTAGTAAAATATTTACAAAGGAAAGGAAACCAACAGAGAAAAACAACAACTTACATATGTGTTCAGCATTGTTTTCCAGCGCTATATGTGTACATATATTATGTCTACGTACATCCTCTGTCCTCTCTTTTATGGAATACGCTTTATGAATCTGAAATGTGAATACTAACACAACTAGGAAACAAAACATACACAAAAAATATTACACTTTTTTTTTTCCTTCTTTTACATCATGGAGATTATAGGTTCATTTTCACTGTTCTTCGATGTTTATCTTCAATTGAAATTGGTCAGAAACTTTGCATACTGCGTTCCATGTGAAAGATTTTTATAGCATTTGGAAATAATAACACTAAAAAAAAAAAAAAAAAAATCTTTTATTTCTCATTCATACTTTTTTTTTACCCTTTTTGGATCTGTTTTTCAAATATGAACCATCATCATGGTTCACAGTCCTTGGAACATACAAAATTTATAGTTTTTTTTCTCTCTCTTCATTCACCTGTCAAGCTTCATCCGCTATGTTGTAATTATTATGGGATTATATACTTCCTTTTAACATATAGAGACAAGTTTTTTTTTTTTTTCAATTTTAGGATGGTACTAAATCTCTTACCTTGTCAGATATCTATAGAATAATAGACAATTTGTGCTTTCTTTCTCTAATTTATCCTTAGTTATCAATCCCAGAAGATGGCTAGCCTCGGTGGTCTGAAGCGTTAGGCTATCCAAGAGATTTTCGGTTCCGCACTCGGGTAGGCTATAGATATTTGTAGATTTTTTTAAACAATATACACATCAGTGATTCCACCAGACATCCTGTGGAGGTGTCACCTGTCAAATTCTCGACAACACCCTCCAACTTCAAAGAAATTGCACCGAGGCGCCGTAGCTCAGTGGTAGAGCGTTGGCGTAGCATTCTGGAAGGTCGTGGTTTCGATCCCAGCAGCCGATTATCCTGATTTGTTTTTACTGTCACACCAAGCAAATGTCGGGATGTCATCGTCAACATACACCCTGGCCGACACCTTCCCGTATTCTTTTCTCTTCTCCAACCCGGCATGAGCTCTAGATGACAAAAGGCCATAAATAAAATTTAAATTCAAAATTTTTGCTGTGAAAAATCGATAGAAACCGTGCACTTACATCCTCCGAATTTTGACTTTACCCTCCCCCCAACTGAAAATCCTGTCGGAATCCCTGATACACATAGAATTGGGACGGGACGGGACGAAGACTATAGTTACTAAATATGACCTAAACAGAACAGTTCACAGAAGGGGTCAAATGTAACGGATAATTTATGATAAGCTTTTGGTAAACTTTATTTTTATATGGGCCAGTCTAGTAACTTTGGACTTCGGCCCGTCACGATTCGCCTTTAGCTGTTAAAATCCACACCCATGTCCCTGCCGGGACTCGAACCCGTGACCTTTGAGCTGATGGCCTACCGCCGCAGACCGCTCGACCACCCGGCCGGCGGCGGTTAATTTATGATGTACGGTGATTACAAACTTTTGCTATACATCTTTATACTTAGTCCTTCTAATATTGATCATTACTACGGAACAGCAGCAACAATAACAACATACGACAGGATTTTGGAAGTAATCATGAAATCACGATTTGTGGAAAGTAAATTGCGCTTCCAGTATTTGTGGAAAGTGAGTTATGTATAGGTTTGCTTTCAGAAGTTGTTGTTTTCGTTAATAACAAACAAATTTCTAAACAAAAATGTTCATTTTCCCCTATATTTTGCTATTGTTGAAGAATTCTTGAAGAAGAATTACCCTTGGCCACTTTACCCTCCTATGGAGGGTAAAATGGCCATTTCGTAGACTTGCAAATAAACAATAGTATAACAAATTACAGCTAAGTTATCGCAATAAATTATTTTTTTGTGATAACTGTAATAAATATGCTATTTACTGTGAAAATTTCGTCGATTTCTTCAAGAAAATAAGATCATAAAAAGTGATTTTTTCTTAGGGTGGCAACTTTACCCTACCTTCCCCTACTAACTGAACTGTCTCTCAACTAATACAAATCGAACATCCAACTTCTCAATGTTGTATCCTATTATTGCAATCCATTAGCAGTACGGATTAAAGCGACAATGACAAAAAAAATGAGTTAAAATCAACAATACAGATTCGGAACTCGTTCCACGTAGTTTCCTATTGCTTATAAGTACTAACTAAGCTGTTAACAGGTCTCCTACGGGCACCTAAATTTTGACATCCTTTTTTTTTTGTCTTAATGTAATTTCTAATTACATCATTATCTGGTTACACCTTCTTTTTTTTTATATAAACTTCCTTTATCCTTCTCTTCCTTCTTTATGTTGGTATGTCCTCTTCTTTTTCTTTCGTTCGTTTTGTTCCTGATCTGGCACACGCTTTTGCTAATTGCCTGTTTGTTTGGTTCCTTCAGGCAAACCAGCTGTCACAAGGTTTCCTTCCCACTGTCTTTTTTTTTTTTCTTATAAAAATAATAATAATAATACAGCGTTTCCCCCCGTCTTGTTTCTTGTTTGAGCCGCCAGAGGCGGTATTGTCGCGCAACCAATGTTGTCTACAACTTCTTAATCTGTGTTTATGACTGTCTACACTTTCTTCCTTCAATTATTATTTATTTAACGTTGTAGTGTATTCAAATACCAAACGAGAAATTATGCACAACACAAAGTAAACACATTTTCGCAGTGCTATTCTTATGTTCCTTCAGCAAACGATGTGTTCAAAAATAAATTCTTTCCCTCTGCTCTAAATAATCTTATTATCTTTGTTTTTAATATTATTTAACATCTATTTTACGTTCAAATGGCATTAAAAACTCACTAAAATAAAAAAGAACATAAATTTATAGTACAGGGTGGACCAAAGGAAGTTAATCTTTTATCGTATAAAAAGGGTGTGTTTCTTTTGGTACACCCCATCAACTTAGGCGGGCTCAATAACAACGTACTGAAATGCGTATAGTGAAACCAATCTGAATTTGTTAAATGGAGAGTAAGTTAAACGGAATGCAAAGTATCTACCAGTTTTAGGGTCGTCACATTCAAAACGGCAGGAGAAATTGATGTCGTTTGATGTCGTTCAACCCAAATTTGAAGGTCGTTCAACACTTCCGGGTGTTAGAATTCTGTTTCTGATTTGTCCCACATGATTTCTGTCATCGAGTTATCTCCTAGAACGTCCCACTCCTGTCCAATATCGCCTCCTGTTTGAACGAATGGTTAGCACGCTCCCTTTCCGTCCATGGTTCAAATCCAGTCGGGGTGGGGATCATTGAAAGGAGTAACTCATAATCTTGTTTAGAAATAATAACAAGGAACAAATCCAGTTTAGAGTAAGTGCATTTAAGGTAACCCAACCTTATCTAGCTTGAAATAATGTAACCTAACCTGTACTAAATTCACCTAACCTAGCCTATCGAGTCTAAAGCAAAACAAACGAAAAAAAAAACAACAGGAAAATAGTATGAAATTAAATGAGTATTAGGGACGCTTACCCTTATCCGGAGTAGAGCCAATAACAGTCCAAATTACCCTTATGCTATTTTAAAAAATAATGTACAATGGGACCCAAATATTTATTTCGTTAAACAAATAGAATGCTATGTTTATCTCCCACAATCCCACCACTTACAAACAAAATTCAACACATAAACTAATTTAGAACCATGCTAATATTGTCCATTAACAACATTGACATACTGTTTACCTCAACCATACAATTAGATTTTTTTTAAAAAAAAAGTCTACCGGATGTTAGAACATCATTCTCTGTGGTAATCTGAGAGACAACGTACGTACCAGAAAATATATAATAATTGTTCCCCCACAATCATTCCGCTTAGCTTGCAGTGGTGTGTTATTGTGGTCAATAAATTCGTATGCTTTTACGTATGTTTTTAGCTCGTTTTAACATGCAAGCACCCACCCTTCCTATATATTTTTTTCATATGCACACATGTGTGTGTGTGTGTCTCTCTCTCTCATTTTGCAGTGTGTATGTAATGTATACAAAATGTTTACCACACCTGTCATTTTGTTGGTACTAAAGTCTATATTTTTCTTTTTTTGAAATTTCTGTCTCTTGTATTTTCCAGGTAAGTTGATGTGTGTTTCAGTCATCATTCAACAAAAGCAGCCGACACGAAATGCGTCAGCAATAATGGAATTGCTAGTTTCAAATTTAATAGTAGGTAGGATAATCTGCCTTTTTTTGTTTAAAAAATATATAAGTATTACAATGAATCTATTAATTAGAATCAAGTGTTTGGTTTTTTTACATGATTTCGTTTTTTTTCTCCTTTGCTTTGGTAATTCCAGTATTTAATTTTATTATCTGTATAATTTACTTTGCAGTTATTATTTACTATAATTATATAGAGTAGCGTACAAAAATATAGTAACCTAGTCACATATAATCAGGTACATATGAAGAAAATATACACAGATGGCTTAATTGGAATTGTAGATACGCTAGTTCACGTATTAAATGAAATAAGGCAGACACATAGTGATATATACACTGATTTCTAAAAAGCGTTCGATCCTTTAGATCATTCTATTTTTGATTAGATTTTATTATTTCAGTTTCTGACCTATTCATGAATCAAGCTGCTCGTATCCTACTTGAGAAATCGTAAGTGATATCCTGGGAATAGGTTCTGAACTAGCGTTACTCAACCTGTAGTCCACGGACTACCTTTGGTCCGAGAAAATGGGACAGGGGGTCCGCAGTCAGTCTTAAAAACGTAATTCTAATGAAGATTAAAAGTCTGTTCAATGATGATTTTACTTCTACTTTATTTTACTGTGTTTCCGTAGGTATTCAAAACACGCCCTAAGATTTTTATGTTAAAAATTGCATAGTATGCCTGAAATGTCAGTAAAACCCATAGATTTTTTTTAATTGACCCGCACAATTTAGTGACTCGTAGAATAGTTTCTGACATATTATTACTGGGTCTTAATTTTTTTTTAAAAAAAAAAGTTAAGAAATGCTGTTCTAAACCATTAAGAACAGGGTCTGGAGTTCCTCACGGTTCGAAAGTAGGACCTCTCTTGATTAACAATCTTTGTGCTAACTTAAGTAAAAATAAATTGTGATTTTTGCTGATCATTTTAAGTACAGTTTTAACTATACAGACTGTAAAAACTGTAGAAATAGTTTCATACAATTAAAAAAAACTAATCTAAAGTTAGTACACAACATGTAAATAATATAGTATCAGCTGTATAGTAATTTATATGAAGCCTAGGCTGTATCTTTATTAATTAGTTTATATTTGTAAGAGCGGAATATTGTCTAATCCGAAGAAGAATGTCGATCCCTTCGACTCCAATTTTGAGCAAGTTTCACATTACACCGAATCTTGTCCCAAACAAAATATATATAAAGTATTCATTTTTCAAAAACTAATGTATCAGACAAAATATATTTTTAAAATGGAACACGTGCCAATTTTATCAGAGTTTTGGGCAGGCGGTAATGAAAAAAAAAAGGCGAAGTAAAATGCCGTTACATGTCTGGTAATGGTAATATTCCTAAAGCACTAAGCACTAATTAACTTTCATCAAAAACATTTGCACAAACCAATTATCTTATATTACTATTGAGATTTGTGTTTCTGCAACATGATAGTGCACTTCCTCATTCGTATAAAGAAATGGAAAAAAAAAGAGTATCGTTCTTATAGAGCAGTCAGTCCTTAAGGAAATTAAGTGCCAAGTCCATTACTTTAAAATGTTACATCATCAAAAAGACGCATCCGCCCTGCTGTACGGAGATTTGTCCCCAGGCTATCTTTTGCACAAGTAAAAGATTCAAATGGAAATAAATAGCTAAGTGCATCTGTTAAGACGAATTATCTAGAGTCTTATCCTCTGAAGGGAAATCGCAGGACACCATTCGAAATCACCCTTCATGATAATAATAATATCAGGTCTAGCTCATTACACGAGCACGGAGGCATGAGAGGAATGGGGCGGGGGAACAGAGGGACGGTCTTTTGTGTCGAGGGATTAAATTAAAATACCGTGCGTTTTCGCAATCATCATTCTCTGTTTTGAGCTGCTTTATTTCCACCAACAGAGAGCAGCACTGCTGTGGGAGATGGAACGGCAACTAAATAAGTTAAGTGGTTCTAATGAGAATATCTTGCAACATGAAATATCTTCACCTGGTTCTCCTCCCCGACTCCAACTTCAACTAACTAACGCTCTCTTTATATTTCAGTATTGTCTGTTCGGGGTCACTTTCTTGTATAATAATAAACCTCTTAGGTTGGACGGAAGGACAAATATGGAATTAGGTTTTAAAGGAAGAAGAGTGGAAGGGGGAATTATTCCGTGACACTAGGGCGTGAGCACATTTAGACACGCAAATCTCATCTCCCAAGTGGGATCTTAACGTAGGTGGTCATGTTTGTAACAAGTAGTCATACACATACGTGTGTGTGTATAACAAAGGTCATATCATGTTTACACATATGATATACGAATGACTATTAACTCTAAATATCTTTTGGAGTATTTTGAAAAGAAAACCGCATTACATCGAACGTAATAGAAGGGAGCTAATTTCTCGCCTCCATTGTGCCTAATAAATTATAACATATTATTGTTAGTGGCTTCGTGTTCTCTCGTAAAGTTATAATGCGTGTGATTAGTTTGATGACATTTTTATTGTTTTATATTTGTTTCTGTTAAAAAAAACATTTGTTTTTTTTCTTATGCACAAACTGCCTGTGATATCTCACCACCAGTATATTCACCCATTGTGTGTTCACTGCTGGATGAAGTTATTCCAAGATTTTCATCCACGTAGCTCCTTAGAAACTGTTGATTTAACACATCTGCAGGGATTCCGCCAGGGTTTTCAGTTTGTGGGGCAGGGTGTAAAGTCAAGAATGGGAGGGTGTAAGTGTATTTTGGACAGTTTCTGTCGATTCTTTAGCGCAAAAAAAAAAAAATAGTTGGGGGTGTTGTCGAGAATTTGGGGGTGACACCCCCAACAGGGGGGTCTGGGGAAATCACTGCATATCTGTCTTGCTTTGACTCTCGTCTAGGCAGTTGCTTTTTCCTGGGCATCCAATATAAAAACATTTGTCGTCCGTCTTCATTTCATCGTCTTGATCACATTTTCTAGCTTTATTTGAGAGCGAACCAATTCATTCTTCTTCCTGTGCTTCCTAGTTATTCCTAGCAAACATTTAACCACTGCTCTTTGTGTAACTTTTAATCTTCATGCTGTTTACACATTCTGTATGCATGTTTATAAGTCATAGGAAATCAAAAGTAAGACAGACTGATCATACATTTTATGTTTGAGACGTCTTGGTAACTTGAATTTTAATCTAAAGTCCAGTCTTCGATCGAGCTTCATGTCATCTTGCATCTGCTATTTATTTCCTCAGTCATCTTGGGTTTCGATATTTTTCAGCTGTCCTAGGTAAACATAATCATCAACCACACGCCAATCTCCCCGTGAATTTGTATTCCTTTTTTCTTAGATCTTTTGGTTTACTTAAATATGTTTAAAGTCCTATTTTTAAACTCTCATTGTGATGTTACCTAGGTCGTATCATGAACTTGTTTTGTTTTCTTCTGGTTATTTAACGTTATTTTCTTTCTTATACGTCCTTAATTTTCTTATATGTCAGTTGTGCGCGTACACATACACATAAACTAAGTTGTCCTCCCAATCAGGGATTCCGCCAGGAATTTCAGTTGGGGGGTGCTCTCGAGGATTTGGGGGCTGACACCCCCACAGGAAGGAGGTTGACGGAATCACTATTACCAATACATTAGGCGTAACTTGTTACTTGAACATTCATAATTACTGTGGCTTGAAGACATGACCAAAACTATGCAAGACATTGCCAGACCGTTATCTTTATCTTCCGTTTCTTCTATTATAGGTAGATATTAGGCTTCATGTTGTTGAATACCTTATCCTATTACTTGAATATTACTGGAAGTACTGATAGTAATAGTATTATTATTTAAAATTATTACCAGTAATAATAAAATAATATTATTATCAAAGAACCGGTTGGTTCAATTTGCAATCATTTGTAATGTTACGACTATCACTGTTTATAGAGTTGCTAGATATTGGGAGCTATAATTGAGTAGCGTTTAAATATCCTACTTACACAGCATGAAATATTTCCGATACATTTTAAAAACACTCTCGTTATTTCTGAAATAGCTTCTTTTCTGTAAAATTATTTTTAAAAAAATTATTATATTCTGGTAAAGCTTTTAACGTCAGGAGATTGTTTTGTAAATGTTTTCATCAATGTTATATAATATAATATTTTGTAAATAATTCACGACTATAATGACACTTTTCATTAACCTACCTTTAGCAATATTAGAACATTTTGAAATTACCAACACAGAATTTCAAGGTTTTATCCCACAAAGCTATTGGACATAATATTAATTGTCAGTATCTGGCAACAGTGACGATAGTAACTTGGAACATGATGGTGACGGTATATGCCATAAAGTTAGGAATATAAATAGAGGGAACCTTAGGCTGTTTTGTTGGAGAGGGGAATGAAGCTAAGAGACGGAAGGGACGAGGTATTTCGGCCATCTTGTGTGGCCCCATATTCAGAGACCCTCTTTTCCGATTATTGCCTCTCTGAGGTGCACTCATCCTCCTATCGAAAATGGCAATGCTCATAGAGGGACTCTAGTGGGGCAACACAAGATGGCTGCCGATGAACCGTAATTTGGCTTCATGTGAAGTCACGTATGTTCTCTCTATTTTCTTCCTAACTCTATGGTATATATTAATCTTTTCTGTTCTTTTTGGATGTTTTTGGGATTTAAACCTACTGTAGTGGGTTGTGCCAACATATATAGTAGTGCGTACATTAAATAATGATGTGTATATATTATCTTTGTCTTGTTTTCAGGTTTCGAACTTCTAAGAAAATGATCAAGGGTTGTCGCGGTTTTGAGACAGCCATTGTCCACACAAAACCCAACCGTTGCTTGCGATTTGAGTGAGTAGCCAATTGAAATACGTGCTATACGTAGAACATGTAATAGGGGGCTTTAAAACACGTGTTTGAATTGGTTACTTACGCAAATCGCAAGCAACGCAAGCGTTCACGAAAATTAGCCTTTAGTTTTTTTTTTAATATACAGTAGTTTAATCTTTGTTCTTTTTTTTAAAAAAAAAAAGAAAGGAAAAAGAAATAGAAAGATATATAGCATTTTAGGGCTGGGTTAACATACTAAGAAATTAATTGAAATCGGAAATAGGACTCTTACTTTCGAAGAGCATCGATATCTGATCATTTTCTCTTGTCTAATTACTACCTGCAGCATATTTTGACGATTCGAATATCGTACTTATAACAATACTTTTGTTGGAAACTAATTGTTCAATTATACTTAACAATAGCCTGTTTGTTAAAACGATGTTATCCTGGTAACCAAATATAAAATCGCTCTTTATTTAACAGGCTAGTATTGACAATACATGACCAATAGATTTTACCAGAAACACCTCTTGACAGATAACATACGAGGATTAGGTTTCTGTTAGATGGCGCTGTTTTAAGCGTAATTGTTTTAGCGACCTCCACCCCCCTTCACGCCCCGCAGTTCTACACTCCAACTCTCATCTTTCTCTATATGTACTCGCTATTTCAATTCTAACCCCTCACCCCCACAGATGCACCACCACCACTTCGTTGAATTAAGAGATAGGGGAGGGGGAGGAAACAACACACACACCCCTTCACACACAATCAGAATTCTCCCACCCTCTCCACACTCTTTAACTGATCCACCTCGTTTTCTGTGACGTCTGTATCTATATCGCTTCATTACAATACCTGTCCAACCTTGTTTCATGTCCACTAGTAAAATTAAACGGGGACAAACGAGCAGTGGTTCTATCCGCCCCTGAACACCCGACAATTCTCATGGCATCCTGTCATTAGTGTCTCATTGACTAATGAACATGTTACACTGGCAATGTGGCATTTACATTGAACACGATGAGATGAGAGAATTGGTAGATGGGAGATGGGGAGGGGTGCATGCATGTATGTAATGAGAAATAGTATATTTGCTCAGATACATAACATACATATAGACATACCGGTACAGCAGAAATGCGAATCGAATCTAACTAACCCGAAAATCGAGTATGTTTAGATGCTTCTAACTATTATTGTGCGAAACTTCCTTTTTGTTTGGGTTCCTTTTTATGGTCCAAAACTAATTTATGGCTGAAATATATTATCCTCTCGTGTTATCGAGACAGTATTATATTATGCTGGGTTCGCTTCCCCTAGAGGAGAATGTAATGTATCGTTTTCACGTGAATTCCTTGCGTGTAGGTTCGGTTTTGTCATGTCTCTGGTCAGTCATGTTAACTGACTGATATGTCACATTGAAAAATTTGTCATAGGTATTACTAGTACAATGCGTCTCTGTTCATGTTAACATTGGACACCAAAACATTACATTACGTATTTAGTATGTGATTTTTTATTGATTGCTACGTTTGGCAGTGGACAATATCGAAAAGTAAACACCGGAAACGGATTTTTTTAGTCTACTCGAAACAGAACGTAACACAACATATATTAATTTTGTGGAACAGAAATATTTTCCATGTATACAATATGTATCACTTTGTATTTGCTCACGTCTCTAGAACTCAGTGTATTTTATTAGTATTCATCATATTGTGAACAAGATAGTTTACATGGGAATTGAAGAAGTCTCCATACAACAGGTAGCGACAAGTTACTGTAGTGAGCGATTTCGGGTACTAAGATAAACAAGGAACATGTAGGCCTATAGTTTGAAAAAGTTTAGCAGAGTTTTATAGATTGCAAATAACGACAAATAATGCCAGCGGGCGCTTTCGGGCGCTGTGGACTAGAATGAACATTGCAATGAGGGGTGCATTCGGGTGTTAAAACAGGGAACATCTAATGAGGTCCGTGGATATGTTTACATTTGTTCGTTTATGTGTAGGTTTTGTGCCTGAGTAACTTTGTTCCTTTAATCCAACAAGAAGTGAATAACCACACCAGGGGGCTCCCTCTAACATAACCTGTACCTCTAAGCCTTACTTATGTCTCACCCCCTTATCTAAGAATCCTGAATAAACCACTGCCACTGAGAATATTTCAGATAGGAGCAGGAACTGAAGAATTATATTTAAGACTCAAGGAAAGAAAAATGCACTAAAGAATTTAGTTAAATGTGGGATGTCACCATTAAGTCGAGGAAACTAATGCAGTACCACCTAGCGGGAAGATATCAGCATATATGTAGTAGGTCTTACAGTTCCTACACTATACAAAAACCACGAATCGCTACTGCATGGAAAAGCTAGGTTTTTGAGAGCAGACAATATAAATAAAAAGAGCCTGACACAAACACTACATAATTATGTGATATACGATCTTGCTGATGACGTCATGCGTACAGAAGCAGGAAAAGAAATGAAATATTTCCTCTATAATAACTCTAATTAATTGTTTTAATAAGCAACGAATGCCTCTACGATGTGCAGACAATGTAAAATGTCTTCTACGCTCAATTTAAACCAAAGGGTGTCTTCTGCATCGTCTCTGGAGCTACTGAGAACTCCCCTCCCCTTCTCACACCCCTAAAAATTTCATCTCTTTGGCCCCTACTTTGTTTCTTTCTGGCAAGTATGATCATCTCATATATATATAATATGGTGTACTCCTTAACACAAGCACACCTGTGTTCCGTCATGATATTAAACGAAGTTTTATTTTCAGAGTCGGAAGGTTGAAGTGATTACACCAGTATTCTTGGGCCGTCAGATATAATACGCTAGTCTTGTATTTAAAAAAAGCAAAAAAAAAAAAAAAAAAAAACAATACAAGAATAGCGAAGAAGACGAACCTTAGTCTCTTTTTATCATGCTAGTAAATTTCAGAAGGTTCCTCTTTTCCTTTAAAGTTTGGAACCAATCCAAAGTTGTTTTGGCACGTGGTACAACACGAAAGCAAGGGAAAAAAAAACTAAATGTTTTGCGCCGGGCGGGAGCCCTTGTTAATACTACTACGTCCGTAACTACCGTTACTATTGCAACGCACAATCTCCTGTGATACACACGAATTGTACTCATCAGAGTTACTTTTTTTTTAGTCCTACACCTTGTATACGCATGTGCAAACCGTGCGTCGGGATAAATACAGGTCAGAAGTAATTGGTACGTTGATAGGTATTTGGGACTCGCTTTTTTTTTTGTTTCTGTTACGTCAACCTAATTGAAACAGGTCAACAGACTATTATAGTCAAGGGGTCGCAGTGGTTCAATTAGTAGAGCGCTCACCTCTGATTTTAGGGGTCGTAGGATCGATCCCTGCTCCTTTGTGGTGGACAAACACCGTGTGCGTGGGTTTTCTCGGGGATCTCCCGTTTCCTCCTACTTTCTTCATTCCAACAATTCATCCCATTGTCATCCATACGGCCTGACCCAAAGTTGCCTTAATTCAAATTCAATTCTATTATAGTCAACTAGCTGAAATAATAATATTTTATAGTCAACTAGAAAATAATAATAATAATATTGTTATACTGGTGACGACAGTTGTTCTGTCCAGAGGCAGACCCAAGGGTCTCTGTACGAGGTGAACCGATAGTGGATTGTTATTGCCTTTTTTCGGATGAAGTGTTTTAACAACGGGACCTACGGTTTAAAGTGGGATCCGAAATACTTGTGTACAGTGTTCGATTTGTGTAATTTCCAGAGAGGGGGAAGAATTAGTAAGATTACGGTATTTTGGGATCGTCCATATCCCAGGTTAGAGGTATATATATGAAAAAAGTACCAGAAAGATTTTTGCCGAGAGGGGGATAATCCCAACCATCCCCGGCTACAAATCGAACACTGCTTGTGTCCCCACCAGTTATCGAACTCGAAACTCTGATTAAAACATAGTGAGAGTTGACCGCGAAGTTTTAGGAAGTTTTAGGCCCCTGAAATAGGCACTTGAAAATCTCAATTTTGATATTAAATAAGAAAAATAGGCTTTTAAAATGAAATATGAGAATTACAAATTTTTAACAGTGTTACACATTTTTTAAAGAAATGAAAATCTGTTCAACTCTAAAGTGTACAGAAATCCATGCACTTCAATAAAGCGACTATTAAATTTATATAGAAATATAGAGAAATGTTGAGTTAGTTATTGTAGAGTCTGCTAGATAGCAGCACTGTTTTAGTAGTGGACTTCCATATTAACGGAACATAACACAATGGGTTTGTAAATGTAGTAATGTTTTGCTACTTCCGTATGTCCGTATGTTTTTCGTTGTACGAGGCTGCAACCCTGTTCCTATAAATTCAAGCCTAGAGAGTTCAAACTTTCAGAGAGAAGAAAGTTCATAACCAATTCAAGAGTTCTATCGATGCCGATTTGTTTTGTTCATTGTTGAAATCGCTTTATTGTTGTAGTGAATATCCAAATGTATAACAATGAAGGTCTTTCAACAATGAACAAAAATAAAACAAAACAATCGTATGGAGAGAACTCTTGAGTTGGTTATGAACTTTCTTCTCTCTAAAAGTTTGAACTCATTAGAATTGAATTTGTAGAAACAGGGTTCCCAACTCTTGCAACGAAAAAAAAAAAACCTTACAGACACACGGAGGTAATTCTGCCATGCTTCGATTTACAAAGGTTTTACACAGTAATGTGAGACCTCAATTTTCTTTGTATTTTTTAAAAAAATATTTATTCCTTAATTTCTATTAATGTAAATAACAATATTATTGGGACTGCTAACAGACACAGACACACACACACACACAGAGAAAGAGAGACAGAGAGGCTGATGGATGGAATTAGAAAAAAACGAAGCAGAAACTATGCCTCATCGAGTAAAGAATTTCCTGCCCCCTCCAAAAAAGAAACTCTTGTGATCTCTACTAGTTGGTTCGCCTTTCTCCCCCATTTTTTTTCTAGCAGACGTCTCAAAAAACAAAAACAACTAATAAAAGAAAAAAAGAAGTAAGTAAGTATGAAATCTTTTGTATCTTTCCCCAAACAGGGCTTGCTAGTCGTAAATCCCAAGCAAATTAACGTTTTGTAAACAAAAGGTACCAGGCATTCCTTTTTCCGAGAGATTTCAAACGAAACAAAATCACTGGGAAAAGAGAAGTAAAGAAATAGAAATACAAATAAAGAAAACACACAGTACAAGAAAACAACGAAGCAAAGAAAAAAAAAAGATAGAAACAAAAAAATGTCCATAAACTTAAAGTTTTTGGTAACTGACGCGGCGCGGCAGATCTCTTCATGATGTGAGACTTTTTTTCTTGTGTTCCTCTTTGCGTTTTTTTTTCTTCTGTCTGCGGTTAGTACAAAAATAGGTGATAGAAAGGGAGGAGACAATTTTGGGTATCGCTTTACTTACTTCGCACAGCTTCACTTTATATTCCTAGTTTCTTATTTCCACAGGATTCTTTTTACTAAACAATACCTTTCCACGATATCTGTAACATTTGCAGCTATATAATAAGGTTGTTTGCTTACCTACGTGACGATATATGTAAACTTTTGCCCAGATTTAACATTCTGCTCCATAGTCCGAATTTCAAAAGTTTTACACTAATAATAACCAGGACACTTATCCTTTGCAATGTCTCCAAATTTAGCCGACCGACTGGTTGATATTTATTGCAATGTTTCATAAACTTAACTTGAGTCTCGTTGCCATGGAAACGGTACAGGATTCAATATTCCAGTGTGCTCTTAAGGGTATTTCCCTACCTTAGTATGTGAAGTTTTGTTGAATTAAGTTCAATGGTTCTTTCGTAATGCTCGAATATGTTCTTAATAGTTGAGTCTTTTCCCCATGGAAACGGTAAATGTGTGTTTTTTAGTCTTTTTCCAATGGGAACTGTAAATATGTGTTTTTAGTCTTCTTCCTAT
>JAGDQP010012444.1:31934-45693 GCA_022664845.1 Lepisma saccharinum
ACTGTAAAAAAAGTAACTCATGATAAAACCAAATTATACATCTACAATGTTGTAAAAACATGTTTGGTAATGTGTTACGACTCTACTAATACACAGTACGCCTGGAATACCGTTACATTTGCTGGATTCTGCCAGAATATCGATATCCAGTTTGTTGGGGGGGGGGGGGGAAAAGCGAAACTTGGGGGCGAACAAGGTTTAAATAGAGATTTGCAAGGTTTATATGATTTTTTTTTTACCCGTAAACATTTTAAAGTTGTGCGTTGTTCCAGAATTTGGAAGTCACACTCTCATTGTGGGTGGGTGTGTCTGGCAGAAACCCTGAAGATGATAAAATCGAATCCCGTGCTGAGGAATTACTAAAGAGATTAGGCGGAAAACGATTGATATCAAAGATATTACATTAGAGTAAAAGTGACTGGTAAGGACAGTGTTAACAAGGATTGCTTACTAAGGGATGGTATGGATGAGGGCAAAAAAAAAACAAGAAGAGGAAGACAAATCCAACACCTTGACAATATTAAGGAAGATAAATCATATGTTGAGACAGAAAGGAAGGAGCAAGATTGGTATGAATGGAGAAGGCTTACCGTGTCATAAAGGACCTGCCCCTTTCGTTAGAGCACTACTGATTATTACGATGTGGCATCATAAAAGCGAAGAAAAACTGAAACAGTACGGAACTCGCTTGGAGGTTTAATTTTTAAAAATTCGTTAAAAAAATTATCTTCATGGTATACACGCATTCAGACACAATAGTATCTCTCCTTTCTTTCTTTCAGAAAAAATAGCAAGATTTGAAGCTTTACCATACGAAAAAATTAGCATAATCCCTCATACTCAGTAAATCTAGCACCCTCCAGTTATAGACCACTACAGGGCAAAAAATTTCTTATGTTTCATCATCGGTATTTTTTTATAACTCTTCTCCACGCTCTATCATAAGAAAGATAAAAAAAGAATAAGAAGGCATTACACGATATAGTTCCTTGGAATTTGTACCCCTTCCGTTTTCCCGGTTTATAATTTAAACACACACACACGTATATACATATAAGTTATTATGATGAGTGGTTACACGTTGATATCTTGTCTTTCATTCTGTTATATACAAGCAACAATTGCATGACAGTTAACAATCTAACATTGCTATAAATCTGCCCCTGGTCCAAAAAATGTGTGTGTGAATACATATATAAAGTATTATGATTTGCGTGTTGCATGGATTGTAAGTAGTGGTGAACAATTTTGTTTATATATATATATATATATGTGTAAAGGGGGGGGGGGCATATGTAACGTGTGTTAGAGCATTTTTGTTGCCAGAGAAAGAGAAATTGTGCGAATGATGGAACTCAGAAGAGATTTTTTTTTTAAGTACCAACAATTTTTATTTCTGAAAACATACGAGAATACCCTGGAGCAAATAAACAAAAAAACACAGGAGAAATAAATGTGTTTATATATATATAATTCGTTAAGTTTATGATTCAAAGCGCACTATATAATGCACAGTCCACGCCAAAGAGGTTATTTTGTGAAACTGATATCAAAAAGAGATTCTCACATCCCACTTGTATTTATTTATTTTTTTTTACCAAAAAATAATAAAAAAAATAAATAAAATATTCTGGTTCCCCTTTCTTCCCTGCTTCACTAAGTTCTCGAATTTGGCGTATTCATATGCATATATATATATATATAAAATTCTTTTTGCTCGTAGTTTTCCTGATTTCCCACCAAATGCTCATGATTTTGGGTTTATATATCCTTGATTTAGGGACTTGTTCTCACGAGATTTTTGTAAAAAAAAAAATATGACGTGATATGCTACATGCTTCGTTATCAAACAATCTCGTGTTGCTTATATGTTGCTTTTTATTATATATTTTATTATTTTCCTCTTCTTCCTTGATATATATGGTTCATCAAAGATTTATTACTCTGTGTTTAAATATTTATGATGGTCCAGTTTTGTTTTGATGTGCGAAAATAATTTCCTCCTGTCCCGTATTCGTATGATATATTCCGTGAAGGCTCTATGAAATGCTTCTAATTTGTACTGGGGAGGTTTTGGGCTTAAACTCTGCCTGAGATTTTCGTTTCCCACCACTACTAACATATAAGGTAAATTTCGGGATGGTTACTTGAAACAAAACCATAGCAGCTACCCTGTGCAGACGCTGTAAAAGGATATCAATTTTGAACTTGAATTGTTGGGATGGCATTTAGTCATGTTTTACTCAAAGAGTAAAGCTGTGAGAAGAAAATTGACCAGGGGCTAACTTCAAAGTACCATCCCGGCATTAGTCTGGTGGATTCGAAGTCAGGACCTAATGCTTTCCCAATGCAGGAACCGACACTCGGTAAATGGCTATAAAGTTTGTATATTCGAGATTTGGTTGAGACATTAATGAATCTTGCAGCGTTACGTAAATTTTTGTGTCTGATTTACTGTGAGCAAATTAACTTCCCATTTGATTTTTTTTTACCAGAGGAAATCATTTCCATGCGATGGAAAGCAATGACAAACTGTTTTCGGTTCACCTTCTTCTAAAGACCTTCAGAGCTTTAATCTAACTTCAGCAATTAAAAAAATGAAACGAGATTAAATTTCTCTAAGCCAAAGATAAATGCAATTCAATTTGTCTACATTTCAATCATGCGTACACGAGGAAATATGACCTTGAAAGAATAAATTTAACTCAATTATTATGTCAATCCTACATAGAAATGGGTGTTCCCTGTGGATGAGTGGTAACGTTCACTGCCTTGCCATCAAGGGGTCCCAGTGGGGATACAAGTGGTTCGGAGCCCACGATAAACTGTAGGTCCCGTCCTTAGGACTGTAGTCTTTATCGGTTGGAAGGCAATGGCAAACCAACATTTGTTCATCCTCTCCAGGGATCTTCGGGTCAGATTCAGGACTTGCCTTTGAGCAGAACACCCATCATCATCATCATCATCACATAGAAATGGAGCACTACTGAAACGAGAGAGAGGGAAGGAGGGGGGTCGCTGAGAACGTGTTGAAACGTAACGAAGTCTTTCTCTTTGTGCTCCCCTGCTGAGCTGAAAGATTATGACCCAAGGCCCAATTGTTCCAGCGCAACAATGATCACCGGAAGTTATCAATTAGGAGTGGGAAACATGGAAAGCGAGCAGTGGTTCTGCATGATGCTGTTGTGTATGTATATGTATATGTTGTGTGCACACTGTTACAAACTTACAACAAATTCTTCTAAACAAAAACAGATAAAAGAAAGATCCTTATGTTCAATATGTAGCAAAATACATATCGACTCAAGAAGCAGAGGGATACAAGTGACATTGTCCAATAAAAAAAAATGTTCGAGGTAATATTTTTATATATAACCCGAAATATATGTGACAAAAAATGGCCATTTTGTATCACATATATTTTGAGTTACGTATATAAAAGTTTACGTCGAACTTTTTGTTAAATCATCAGTCATTCATATCCCTTTGCTTCTGGAGTTAACATGCATATATTAAAGACTTCCCTGATAGATTTCTAGGAGATAGAAAATAGGAAACACTACTTTATTTTCAATCTAGAATCGAGGAGTTTTAAAAATGCCTTCAAAGAGAATATTACAAGTGGGTTTTCCTGTCTTTTTTTTTTAAAAAAAAATATAGTTTTATGGCAATTATTCAAGTTTGAATACAGACAGGTACGAAGCTCCCGTGTAAGTATAAAAATTGTTCTTAATTATGATCTGTGAATAATCTTCATTACATAATATTGTCTTCTTTTCTTTGTTCCCTTCCACTGCATTCTTGTCCATTACCGCCTACTCTTTTACTTTGTCATTTTACTTGGGAATGTCTGCTAGTTCTACTCTCTTTCTCTTCTCCCTTCTCTCTCTGTCTCTTCTTTCTCTATCTCACTACTTTGTCCCTGCTTTCTCTCTCTCTCTCTTTCCCTCTTTCTCCCCCTCCTTTGTCTCTCTTCCTCTTTCTCTCTCTTCTTTGTTTCTGATTTGTCTCTCGTCCTAACTCTGTATCTGTGTCTTCTTTGTCTCTCTCTATATTCCTCTTTCTCTCTGTCTCAGTTTAGTCTCTTTCATATGTCTCTCTTATTTGTCTCTGCTGTGTCTTTCTGTCTTCTTCTTCCCTCTGTCTCTGCCTTTTCTATCTTTCTTTCTTTCTCTCTCTCTCTCTCTCTCTGTGTGTGTGTGTATGTGTGTATGAATATGTGTATGTTTATATGTCCACACACCAAGCTGTAGTCTTTTGCCCATTCTAAGTTTGCAACACTGTCATGTTGGCTCATACATCTTGCTCGTGAAACATGGATGAAGCATGCAGTTTAAAAAGTGAGAAAGATGACGATCGGATGCAGAGAGAGAGAAGAGGGACACAGATAAAGAGAGAGAGGGTGGTGAAACTTCCTTAATCAGAAAGGAAAAAAAAAAGAACTAGGAAAATAAGCCAAAGCAGACGACGTGGAGTGAGAAAATATTATGCGATTCTTCTTTTTTGTTTTTATTTTGTTTTCTTTACGGCTTGGAAAACAATACGTGTTGTCTAGATTATGGCACGCTCGAAGGACGGTTATCCAGATGCGCTCTGGAGATAAGCAAGAACTTAAGCTTACACCTTTCCTCCTACCCCCTTTCCTCCGCTCCACATATTCTTGCACACATACATAACACACATATACATACATACATACATACATCCTACCGAGCTTTGCAGGGAGATCTGTATATAACTGTTTTAAAAATACTTAATACATATGAGAACAGATTATGAAGATAAAACACAGTCCTTATTCCAACTCATGTTTCCGGTCGGAGAACCTCTGTAAACCTTAATTTCTTCATTATGTAGTCGGCAATGTTTCTGACGGTTCAGTTTCGTCATATTTTCTAGAACGTAACACTATTTATTTATAGCACGGAACTACAATTAAACCTACTCATATATTATGATTCAACGTACACTGTTTTACAGAATCACTCCGTTGGTGGTCTCCAGGACAAAATAGCTCGTGAAAAGATCTGTTTCATCTTGTCACCATTAGTTAATGAATATAATGTTTCTTATAACTTTTTTTTTTACTAGTTTTTATCTACATTGGCGACAGTACAACGTATAACGAGGCGAAAATCTTTTCATGCGAAGATAACTGCATTAAGGAAGGATTCACTAAACTGATGCATCCAGATTTTTTTTTTTAACTACGTTCCTTAAATGAAAATAAGCAAACAGTTTTAAGTGATTTGGTTCTTAGAAATGCCTCGTAATAGTCACATAACCATAGATATTTGACTAAAAATAATTATTTTATTTCTATATATTTATAGCAAAGCTTTTGCTGGACTTAAAACGTCTTGCATACAGATTCATATATGAGGAGGGGCCGCGGTGGCTCAATAGGTAGAGAGCTCACCTTTGTTGCTTGGGTTCGTCGGTTCAAACACTGCTCGCACCATGTAAGTTTTGTGGTGGACAAACACCGTATGCGTGGGTTTTCTCGGGGTTCGCCCGTTTCCTCCCACTTTCTTCATTTCAACAATCATCCATCCGGCCTGAGCCAAAGTTGCCTAAAGGTCTTATGAGGAGCTCAGAAATCGGAAGCGAAGGATGATATATAACCTTATGTGTGCTTGCTTTCAAAGTATAATAATGATAATTATGTTCAGAAATCGTTTGGGAAAAACAAAGCTTAAACTTTTTTTTTTTTTTTTTTTTACCTTCAGGTAATTCACCTCTCAACGCTTCTGCATAATTCACATGGGCTATATAACTTCTCTTGTCATTTCATAATTTATTATTATTGTAGTATACATGGTTGCACCTGTCTCTATTGTCAAAATAGCTGCGGGAGTTGTATGACGCTCGGATAATGTTTGACATTTTTCATACGGGCCATCGCGGTTATTGGATTTATTCCCTGTTCCTCTCTTGAGTTGTGTATATTCCGAAACAGCTGTCGGAAGCAATATTAATTCTGTTCATATGCATTATGCTGGTTTATATATAAGCGTCATAGATTATTCGGATGTAATTCATGTCTTATTTTCCAACAGTGTAGGCGTGTGCTAAAGTCATTACTCATAAATAACAGTAAAAAAAATAACTTACGGTTGAATTTATTAACTACATCGAATAATAATAATAATATATGTAGTAGTAGAAGTAATAGCAAATAGTACTAGTATTTAGTAGTAATAGAAGCAATACTAGCAGGGAGTAGCAGTAGTAATAGTACTCTAATAGTAGCATATAGTAGTAATGGTAGTATTTCTAATAGTATCAGTAGAAGTTATAGATAAAAATAATAATACTAATAGTAACAGATAGCAATAGTAGTAGGTAGTATTAATAGTAGTAACATTAGCAGTAATAGTAGTAATATTAGTTGCAATAGTAGCAGATATTCTACTAGTAGCAGTAGTAATAGTTAGAAACAATAGTACTAATAGTAGTGTATAATAATAGTAATAGTAGCATATAGTTGTAATATTACTATTAATAGTAGTAATTCTAGTAGTAGTAGTTAATAGATACTAGTAGCAGTAATAGTAGTATGTTTTCTTAAATTCCCTTATTTCTGAGCCCAACAAATATGTTTGTTTGTGACACTTGCCTGCGTTTTGACAGAGGCTAGAAAAAGTTAAAGCTATCCCCTGTGCGATACGCACGCGTTGTGAACGGCGCATCGGGGATGTGCAGGTAGCGCTCCACATTTTCTTGACCTACGGTACGAAGTGAGGTGGGCTGGTCAGTCCCATGCTCGACCGCCTTTGCCTTTCCAAGGTGACCAGGAGTACCAAGAACACTCTCGTACTCAATTTGATAGGAGACTGAGTGCACCTCAGAGCGCCAGGCATGGGAACACTGAGAGAAAAGTCTCCAGTGTCCTGGCGGCCGGGATTTGAGAGCCCGGGCCGCCCGATTCGTACCGGGCGCGCTACCACCTGAGCCACGGCGACTCAGACGGACAAAATAAAATTAACGAAGGACTATTTTGGTTGGTTCGCTAAAAAAAAATACTGCTTATTTACTTTATTTACTTTAGCTCCAGTGTTTTTACGAGAATTTATTTTGATTCGCTAAAAAAAATACTCATTTACTTTAGCTGCAGTATTTTTACAAGAATTTACGGATATTTAAAAGAGCATAACAGTATATCCCCCTTTTTGTTCGGTTCTTAAATCTACTAATCACGCTTCCCATCCATCTGGTCCATTATTAGCGAAACCAAATTCATTTTTCCCCCCTTCCTTGTCGCTAAACATTGCGTGCAACAATGCTAATGCGAAAGGGCCATAAATACGCAGTATAGGACTTGTCTTCCCACAACGCCCATGATGAGAAAACTCTTTTTGGGAATATTTCATGATTGTAGAATGACCTCTTTTCTTATTTAAGTACCAATATAAAACTTCCTGTTGCCTGGCCCACGTGGCCGTGTGATGACAATCGCGGACCTCGGATCGGGTCTGCAAAGCCCTGTAGTTCAAGTCCTGCTACCTGCCTGAGTTTCTCTCTGTTGAACTAAGCTAGTGTCTGTATATAATACTGTAATTGAGTTGTGATTGAGCTGCCTTTTCAACATAATAAACATATTAGAATCATTAACGAAAGATTAAAAATAATAAGATGTGAAGGACACTACAATGTACCACTAGCATTGACGAATAAAATGTTCAAGGTATTTTTTTTTATATATAGCTCGAAATATATGTGACACAGTACTGTCATATTTTGTACAAAACCATCTTGGACCTTAATATGTTCCTGTAGGAAATATGACAATTTTGTGTCGCATATATTTCGGGTTATATATAAAAGATTACTTTGATTATGTTTTTCAATGTCACTTATATCCCTTTGTTTCTGGAGTGGACAATTATAATTGCCTGATAAGACTTACACAGTAAACTTTATTACAAAAACACAGTATAGTGCAACAGTTTCAGTGTTCTATCAACGTCGTCTTCCGTCAAACACATTTTCTCCTCCTTCTTTCCACTCTGTGTGTTGGTGAGCGGCGTAATATTGGCCATGCCGAGTTACCCTGTGACCCGAAAATGTCCCTTTCTCACGCACAACGACTTATTTGTTGTTTTCTTTCTAGACTACATTGCAGTCGAAACACTCCGTATACGGAAAATATGTCTTTACACAGCTAGCTAAAGAAGTGAAATTTGGCAACATCGTATATAACGTATGACTGAACGTTACATCGTATCCATAGCAACGATTCCGTGTGTTGGTGGGCGTGGCCAAGAGATATAGTGACTCATTCTTTCGAAATTACAAGTTTAGTACATGAACTGCTTCACGTATATAAAACACTTTTGTTCTTTAAAATGTACTCAACCTTTTACCATAGAAACCATACGACTTTTAGCTAATCTGAAATCTTAAAAACATCCTTCAGTACAATCGCTACGACTGAGCATAAATTGGTGTTCATCTGGTTAGAAACCTCGGAGGAAATTTATTTCAAGAAAAGTACAAAGGGAACCTATAAGATGAAGTCTGTAAACTTTGGTAATCATTTTTGGTTGGGACCTTGCTTACAGTATTAGTCATTGTGTGCTATTTGCACTGTTTATATCTATAAACAATGCTGTTGTACTCTTTCCGTAGGCTTTGCAATAAACAAAATAAGTAGGGCTTTGAAAAAACGAAGCAAGTGGGTCTCCTAAAAAAAATATTTGTACTGATTCTCCGCAGGCAAGCGAAAGTAGGAAATACAAAAGCAATCTTTGCGTAGGGAAATGAATTTCTTAATATCTGATTATGAGACTCTTATATACCTGTGTTTGATGTATGTGCTAATGGAAATTAAACGTTATTCAGGAACCATTAAGATATATATATAAAAAAAAAAGAAAAAGTTTCATACATTCCACTCTGCTATAAATATAGGACCACAGATAAATCCGGTTGTTAAGTTAGAGGGGGAAAAAAAAGGGTCATGTAGGTGAAATAAAATTGCAGCGTAGCTAATGAATTTAATGTGTGTGTATTTCACATAAAAGAAAATATACATAGTTAACTATTGTTTGTTGGAGTTAGCCTCGTTTACACGTATACACACACAATGATAAAGTACTTTAAAAGTCGACGCGTGGAGTTGTTAATGATGATTAAATCTGTGCAATAATGAACTGTTATTTGTACCTTGCAAAGAAGTTTCTCAGAATCATTCTGTTCCATTTCAAAATCAACGTAAAATACTGAAACAATACACACATACATAGGTTACATAAATACAAACAAAACTATATACGTTTTTGCTCGGTTACTTATAACAGGCAGATTTTGTGCAAAGAAGTGGTTGCATTGTCAGTGCAACGACTTCCCAGAGCCTTTTTACCTTACTTTTGAGACTGCTGTCCATTACTTCTTAGTTTTTCCCAATGTAATTCATGAAGTTTGGGACCAGGAATAATGTTACTGAAAGCGTCACCGTGGATCGAACCCGACACCGATGCCATAGAAAACAAGAGCGTAAATTATCGGCTAAGAAAGAGCTCACACAATCACAGACATGCATAGATAGATAAATACAGCACAGTCACTCTTTCTTATGGAAGGCAATGGCTAAAACTGTTGCTTCACATTGTCCAAGGACCATCACAAACCTACATCATCCTCGTAATTTGCAGAAAACAGCGATTGGTTCCATATTATTATTTAGCGGCGTTGACAGCTTTTGGTCTCACGTTTGAGGGATGAGATCTCTTTGCGATCACTCTTCCGGAGTCAGGGAAGAGAAAACTAGTCTTAGTTCAGGTACCATCACGGAATTCGTCTGGTGAAACTGTGGGAAACCTCAATTAGGATGGCTGGCAGCGAGGCTCAAAGCCACGTGCCTCCCCATTGCTGGTCAGAGCTTCGCGACGTTAGCAAGTGGACCAAGGAGGCTAAATATCATTCTATATACCCTATCTTTTTGCGCCCATTTCGCCTGGAAAATTGCAGAGGAAAGTCAGTGGTAGAGTCCATGTCGAAAATCAGAAAATGTAGTAATCTGAAACTTACCTAATAGTGCGACTTTCATATTGCCATTAAGTTCTTATTCTTTGTTTATTTATTAATAAAGTCCACCCTCTGCTCAGAATGAACAGAAGAGATTCAGCCACTAAATCACACACATATATACAAGATGTAATAGGTCATATACATCCCCTGTCATTCACTATCCAACAGAGAAACACCCTCGGGTCAAAAGAAGAGCTGTATCGCAAGTAAGGCGCCACGCCCTCTGGTTATACAATCCAAAAGCTTTCAAACGTTTATTATTATGATTTTCTAGCACGATCATCTTTCAGCTGTTTGCGTGTTCTGGATATTTTTGATATCCAGAAGATATTACATGAAAAAAAACTGCCTAAAATCATTCTTGACTTCATCCTTTTTTTTTTTTCAATATATCTCCCTATTTTATACCCTCGATTTTTTTTTATTGTGTTTTATTTCATCCATTTTTATTTCATTAAAGAGTCAGACATTTCTTTTTTGTATCTGCACAGAAACCTTTTTTTTGTTTTTAGTCTTTAGGGCACTTTTTATACATGTTTTCCACATGCACTATATTTGGTTTTCCCTTGTGAAACTATAAAAAGCAACTTAAAAAAAAGAAATTCGGACTGTACGGTGGCTCACGAATATAGCAGATTCCAGTGTGAATTTTCGGTAACAAGTAAATATATGGAATAATTTATCCATTTATGGACCCTTACAGTCTGGCCTGGTTCTATCTAAAGAATGTTCCCTCGGCAAGAACACTTCCGGTAGCAGGGAAGAGGAAAGTAGTAACCAGGATCTTTGTGTATGTACCATATAATACCGTCATTCTCCTGGTGAAGTTGAGGGGAAAATCTGCAAATCCTTAGGCAGTATTATCAACAGAACCAGTCGAATTTCGATACCTCTTCAGTGCCGATAAGAAGTCCTGGGTCATGGCAAGACCTGAGCTACATTGGCTCCTTTATGTGTTATATATATACCTCCTGCGTATATGACACAGGAGCTCCTGCGTAGCCTAGTCAGTAGCGCGCTCGACTTCAGTGAGAGCGGTCCCGGGTTCGATTCCCGGTGGGAGCTCAAAAATTTCGGTGTTGACCCAGCATCGTGAGGACAATTGGGGATCTGCTGTGAATAAAAGACAGTGGCGATCACAGTGAGATCTTCGGCTCTCCTCTCCGAACCCGTCTGGTCAGCGTGGGAGCAGTAGACCAACTCCTCCCTTCGGGGAGAGGCCTCATCCAGTAGTGGATTGAATATGGTTGTGATTATTATATATATGTATATATCTTATTAAATACAATCCAACTTAGTTTCCTTTTCGAACTAAATTAACCTAAAACTGTTTATTCGCATGTCGACAAGCGTCTGCTATCCCCGCCCTCTGATAAATAGTAGGTATTGATGCAAATCGCAATAGCCAACCACAAATCGCCAAGTAGGTTCGACTAGCGCATGTTCGTTGATATGCGAATAGCACTAGTTCAACTCTTAATCATGCGCAGAGACTAGAAGTTGAAACGCATCTCACGAAAGAATAAGTTCCGTCGAAAGACGCTAGTAAGTTGGTTTGGGGACGCTCGCTATTGGACAATTGAAACAAACAAATCAATACAAAGTTTGAAGCGGACTGCCTAATCTGATCAGTTAGAAGTAGTAAAAATAATGGAAAAAACTTTAGTAAAATGTTGTTTATTAGATCGGATCTACAAAACACACAAAATATCAAGACCAGAAAACAAAAATAGAAACCTCGACCCTTCCCCCATTTTCAAATACTAAAACAAATAATAAAAAAGAGACAATCTCACAAAGGTTGTTTCACCTCTTATTGTAAACTCCTAATTTCATAACCTGAAAACACCTAAGGTAAAAAGGAAAAGGTGACTTGGTTACGAAAGAACGAAAAACAGCAGACATTTTGGCCATAGACCTATAATGTGAGTGACTGAGTTGTATGGGAATGCGCACTCTTCGAGTACCTGTGCTTCTATGTGCGAGCGGTTAAAGGGGACACGGGAGGGGGTATTTTGCTTTTCCCCCTTGAGAAAGATCCTCAAAAGAACGAGAGTATGGCAGTTTCAGCTTTTCCCCCAAAGAGGGAAAAAGAGTTATACAGAAAACCGAGACCACTAAAAAATTTCCCCAGCTCTTTTACTTTTATAGTAAACCATAAAAACGGCAAAGCCTTATACGGTATATATACATACTTTATTTTCCTCCCAACAGCGTTGCCAACTTGTACGATAATTTTGGAAAGTGTGGTAATATGTAAAATAGGAAAAGAACGTGTTTGATATAGATAGAGCACTGTCCTTAAATGTCAAATAGAGTAAAAGACGAACGGGTTAACTATACGACACGGCGCACAACAGTGCCATCTTGTGACTAGATATGAAAACTGAATCATGAATTAGAAGACAAAAAAGCTGATAAGTATTTTTCTTTTGTTATCCACGAAATACTAATAAGGCACAACGTAATGTACACTTTATTCGACGGGGAGCTTCCTATAACTGCATGCGTGATGTAGTTTTTCATCCCATCGCTGCATTTAGTGCTGCTGACATTGAGTTGACCCACTTATTACCCTTTATTCGTTTCGCTAATAATGGGAAAAGGGCGAAAGGCGCTTTTTGTTTTTATACCAACTGCTAAGTGCGGAAATTTAAAACAAAACTGTAGCGTGCAAAGAATATCTTTTTGCAGATCAGACACTGCTGTATCGTTCTTTTTTTTTCCTTCAATCATGATGTACGGTAGTTTTTGTTCCAATAGTACCTCGGAAGTTCTTCGAAAACATTTCTCAAAAAGGTGAAGAAATTCTCTCCATACAGGACACGAAAAACAATTTACTCTGTGTAAATAATAATAATAATAGTCAATAGTAGTAATAGTAGTAGTTGATGTTGAAGGAGGAGAAAGAAGAATACAATAACTTTACAAGAAAATCTATGCCTTAGGATAGTAGGATCTGTAATGTTTGTTCTATTAGTTGGCAACGCTGCGTTCCACTCCAGAAAGTTTCCAAAATTCTAACAGGCGACGTTGGGACACGGTGAAAGTTTAAAAGTATTGAAAAAGAGGTTTACGAGTATCTTTATTATAGATCAATCTTCCGTATCTGAGTGGGATCCTTTTGCTACTTCCTTTTTTAAACATACGAGTATGACTTGTGTTTCTATAATAATAATAATAATACAAGAATAGGAATATTTATAATAATTAAGGATTGGATTTAATATGTTGTATTACAATAATTACGAAATTAGTTTCTGCTTTCCTCTGCAAAAAATAATTACTAATACATTATGTTCATTACTAATATATTTGTCTAATATTTATACTATATAGAGATACAGTATTTATCTCATAAAATAATACGTAATGTAATGTATGTGTTTAAATATAGCACTGCAAACATTGTGTTTCAGCAGTTAGCATAAAAATGACTAAAAAGAAAAGTAAGGACGCGCTCTTATATACAGCCACTTTATAAATTCTTGAATTGGTGCGCCCCATGCTTTTCTTTTTAGTTATGCATAAACAAAATTATTCTTTTACTTTTTAGTACATATTGTTTGAGAAAAGAATGTCGTTAAAAAGTTTATTATTATTATTATTATTGAGTTATTTCGATGTTCGGATACATCTTCTCAAGTTAAATGTTGTGTGACTCAAATCCTAAAGTGTTCTGCAACCAGGAAAACCCAGACTAGTTGCAGGCTAGTATTTATTTTAG
>JAGDQP010012445.1:0-19615 GCA_022664845.1 Lepisma saccharinum
TTCCTGCTTCATTGTAAGGAAACTTCCCACATACTTTTCAAATAAGCCAGATTTCATTTTAAATTCCCAGACTTCATGGATTTCTTTTACTTGATATCCCCGTTTCAAACTTTCATGAAGTTCTGGTGTGGCAAAAGTTCCCCTGAATTCCCTTTCTTTTTCTGTATGGTGGCAGTCATTATTATTAGTTTCTTCCATGCACGTTTCGCATAAACCAAAAAGTAATTTTGAATTACATGAAAAAGGCAAAATCGGAAGTTTCAGATTGCTTGGTGGCAAAATAGTGCAATCTACATGTCCGTGTACTTTATCGAGTTCTGGAAAATTGTTTTTGTATACGCGTGGCATGCCTACAGGTAGCATTTTTCTAGCCATTACCCACGGATGTAAACTTGTTATATCCAAATAAGAAATTTCCTGTTTTTCACTGCATTTATACAGACTACGGAAGCATTATGTCCTTCCGCCCTTAAATGCAAGTTTCGGTATTAATGCATCATAAAGATTTGCGCAGTGGGTCTTAATAAACTGCTGTATATCTTTATTTTTCTTGACTTGTTTATCCCATTCGCATTCCCATTTTTCAATCAATGTTGTGTTTTTGAGACTGCGAATATATTCTGCCTTTTTCACGGTACGATCATACCGTTGTTTAAGACTTTCTCCACCATCTAATGAAGTATGGCGGAGGCTAGGATAACAGTGTGGATCTCTGTGAAATAAGCACCCATTATATTCAGCTACAGTTACTTCTGTATTTTCATCTTTAAACTAACCGTCTACTTTGTAGGGGCCTACTTTTTGTTCTCCTCCATTAGCACTATGTTTAATTTTTTTACCCGTAGTATGTGCCAAATACTCTAGCCATTGCAAAGACTTTTTAGTTTGCTTGTCCCGGTGCTGAAATCCTAATGGTGGTAAGATGGCTATACTATTTTGTTCTAAATATAATGTCCTAAACACACGAATAGCCATAGTGGCAATAGTAGGACTACTTAAAAACACTTCATCCCCCCAGTTTTTTCTTCAATAATATTGGAAAATTTCACAACTGATTGTGTTAATAATAAGACGTCATTCTGACAGTAACTAATTAATTCTTTTTGCATATTAAATTTATAGTTGGGATCCGTCTTGCATGTATCATGCCATGTCCTTAATGCTTTTGCATCATCTTCGGATTTATTTTCAATATTAAACCATTTCAGATCTGGAATGGGACCATCATAATTTTCATTTTGTTTGGTGTTGAACAGGTACGGAAACTCGCCTTTCTTTAAATTTTCATCAAGACCCAATGTCTTCGGCAAATTACTAAGTTTATTGTTCATGTAAAGTAGAGTATCTCTAAAAATAATACGCTCATTTAAAATCATTTGAAAAATTTTCGGGCCGTTCATGATACATTGCATATTTTTTCCATGAACTTGGTCTTCAATCAAGTTTCTTGCCGCCAGTATCATGTCAAAACCAGATCCGTTGTGTGAAAGACACACTACCTTTTGAAATTTAGGCCTGGCAATTAATACATGCTTTATAAATTCTCCCATTGTCCTAAAAATAAAGTCTCTACTGTTGCTATTGTTTGAATGGCCACAATTATCACAAGGAAATTCTGGATTTGTTTCATTCCAGCATTGGTTGCACCGATGCGAACAACAAACCAAGTTCACTTCATGTTCCCTTTCCCCCTTTTCATTAGCGTCTAACAGTTGAGTCTCGCAGTCAAATATAAAGGGAAGATATCTATCATTTTGTTGTTGCTTTAATGCTTGTGCATAGCCGTCATGGCCCGGTAACGCGAATTTTTACCATAGGGACCAGTACATTTCTCCACAAACATGGTTTTGTTTTTGACGACGACGACGCATATTTACAAGTCTGTGACAAGTTCCACATTCTTGTACATCCTGACATAAGGATCTGTTATTTTTCTTTGAGCGAACTTTATGATTAACCAAACAGTTTAACGACGGAAATATTCTATGACATGCATCGCATGGAAATCGGCCTTTTTCTTCTTGTGTAATTCCATGGTACTCTTCACAATACGAACATTTCTATTCGCATTTATGATACCGTGGATTATTTGACCCCTGTAAATAATATGGACAATATTTTTCTACTAATAAGTATTTTCTAATAGAAGGAATTACACTGTAGTGGTGATCTCGAAAATCAATGAACAACTGAGTTGGAACAGTTGGACCACTGTATACTTTAATAATTTTTCTTGTTTCGGGGTTTTTCTCGTAAACTACAATTTGGTACTTTGGAAGTAATTGTTGCTGGAACATATGTACTTCTCTATTCGTACACCCTTTAATTTTTTCAATGTCAACACTTCCTTTAAGACATGGTTCTTTCGCTCTGTCAATCCACATGTTTGGTCTTCGATTTGTATCTTGAAGGTTTTGTGCCAGCGAACGATTTCCATCTGCTTTTGCCTGGGCCAAAATCAAACTTTGTGGCAAGCAAGAAATATCATTTGGAGGTTTTATTGTATCGGCCAAAAGAAACAACCCTTTATACACTAACTGCAGGCTTATTAAGTAGTCCCTGGCCAAATCGAGGATCAATCCAATGGACTTTAATTTTCAATTCACCCATCAAAAAACTCTTGATGGAATTGAGAACATTTTCTAATGTTTGTAAAATAAGTTCGGGAGGCAATTCATCTCTTAAATGCCAAGAAACATATACAGGGTTATTGGTGGTGGAGTTACTGCTGTCGACAGTTAAACCAGCGTATGCATATTCTGGAATTCCTGATAGAATATGTCTCCTGGCAAATTCAAATAATTTATTTACGTATTGGGTCCACAACTGAAACTTGATCAGTGTTTTCCAAAGTTATTTCTCTTCCAAAAAGGCCGAAATGTGGAAATTTTCTTTGACTGCTAGATACAATGCTAAAGTCTTGTGGCGGTTTATTTCCACTACCACATATATTTTCTGCAGGCTTCCACGGTTTCCAAGCAGAAGGTGCAGCGCCATTCTTTTTACTTAATTTTTTGAGTGCCTCTTGTTCTATATTATTTGGTGTAACATTAACAAACAATCTGTGAACTACAGGGGGAGCATTACTTGATGAGCCTGCTTCAACAAGAATATTACGCTGTTGATCGTAGGCTTTAGCTGTAGGTGATTGTGTTCTGTTAAAGGTCCTCTTTCTATTCCTCTTTGAATTTGTTGGCATACACAACTCCTTTGCTGAAGGCAGAGTACAGACATTTACGTTATCAAAATCTTCACGTCTATTTTCTTCGTTGGGACCTATTTGCCTAATTGTACGATTGAATACATCATATTCGAAAATTAGAGACATCAACTCAGAGTTTGAATCCCTTGGTGCAAACCCATTATTGTTATTTTGGTTGCAAGCTAAAACAGGCACCATAGGTGGGGGTAGCGTAGCATTAAGCGATGGACTGACGCCACCAAGTAAATCAGGCAATGGATCGTTTTCATTGTCTTCAATTTCCATTGCAGGAGTAGGCAAAGGTACCAGTTTTTTTATTTCTTCTTCAATCTACTTCCTGTAACAGATCTATTGCAGTATTTATTGCACTAGTCATAGAACTAGTGCTTTCTTCTTGTTGCATTGGAGGACTTGGTGGGGTAATAGCAGGAACATCAAATATTTCAACAATCCCATTTTCATCACCTTCCCTAATGGATGGTCGCGGCAAAATATTACCATCAAACTCGTATGCAGGTGATACCATTTCACGATTACAAATATTAATATTGACCTGTCCCCCATCATGCTGAAACTGACAATCAATTAGCGGTGGGATTACAGTTTGTACTTCACTTCCCAATTGTGCTTGATACTGCATAATGTTTCCATTATGAAAATGTATATCCGTATTCAAGGCAAATGGTAAGGGAAACATGCTTTCTAATTCAACCATTAAATGATACGCATACTGAAAACCGAATAATTTAAAAAGAGGAGCAGACTCTAATCTATCCAAATCAATTCGGCGTTGATACCATAATTGATGAAATCGATCTTGCAATACTTGAATTAAACCTTCAAATTTCCACGGAGCTATATTATACAATGACAAAACATCCCCTACAGACTGACAGAGGGCTATGCATTCCTCGACTCTGTTCCAAAATAAATCACATAGGTACAAAGTAAATTCACTACTTACAAAATCTGTTGTAGGGCGTAAACCACAACTATACCCATAGCAGATGTCGCGCCAAAGGGCCACCATGGTGTTTCCGTCAAGTGTTGGTGCATTTGAAAAGTAGGCAAAAATGTTGTCTAATGGATTCATGGTGACCTTCTTTCTGAAATAGTAAACAAACAACAACGTAAATAAAACGGTGTTCTCGCACTCGTACTCTAAACGCAACTAACAAAAATTGTAGGTTGTTATACCTTAAAAGGGAATGTTTCTGCAACAAAATTGTTAAAATCAAGTATTTCATTTCAACGTGCAGTACTGGTTTCAAAAAAGATTTAAATCAAAACAATGTTTCTAAAAAAGATTTAAAAAAGCCAAAAATCAAGTATTTCATTTTAACATGGAGTAGTAGTTTCAAAAGAATGTTTCTAAAAAGATTTTTAAAAAGTCAAAAGTCAAGTATTTCATTTCAACATGGAGTACTGGTTTCAAAAAAGATTTAAATCAAAAGTGCAAACAATCAACTTTAAAAGGAGTCAAGAACAAATAATATTTCATTTCCACATGCAATAGTGGTATGTGTTCAACAAGAAATTATTATTACAAGGTAAACTAACAGTGGTTTGTTATTGCCTTTTTATAAGGCAAAACACTATTACATTTTTATATGAGCTGTCAGCTATTTCAAAATAAAATACTAAGGTCTTGTTAAGGAAAAATGTTATTTCGGCAGTGGTTCTTAAAAACTAAAGATTATGTATTTTCAAAAAACACATCTTGTGCTCCATGATTTGGTCATATCAACAAGGATTACTTTTTCTTTCTTTGATTTTTTCACAATTTTAGTTAAAATTGACAAAAAATATATAAATTTATTCTCTTTCTACAAAAAGGAAAATTTTGAACCATTATGACTAAATGTTCTCTAGCTTCCAACAAAATGAAAAGTTTACTTCTAATATTATTTTAATATTTATGGCGCTTGTACAACAAAAAGGGCATACATTTTTCGACCATGTTAGACACTTTCTTTCTTTCTAACATTCGGTCGACTCTCAATATAAAATCATCATCATCAAAAAAATAACACTTACTTCAATTTCCAAACCAGCAAACACAAATAGGCTCCAATATATTCAAATTAATTTTAGTTTCTGCACCAACAATTGGTTCTTGTAATTTGTCTTTCTTTCTCTGTCTAATGTGAAACTTCAGCTTCAAGGGAATGAGTTCCAATCTGCAAAATTAATAATAAAACTCTTTTAACTCTACAATACATAATTACATTTATTAACAACATCAAAATTGGTATTAAAATGTACTTTTGTTAAATGATTTTATCAATAGCTTTGCTTTACTTTGTTCTTACCGCTTGCGTAAGTCCTTTAGTGTAAGCTACACGTAATGATCCATCTTCATACTAAATTTCATGAGTCTGCCATAAACGGTTAACAAATTAGTATTTTGGCGGCCATTTTTAATCAAATACACAAACTATCACAAAAAATGATGTATTTTGTTGAACTGTTATGCATAAGGTACTTTCATACCAAATTTCACCTCTGTAACTTAATTCATGCAAAAAATGGGTTTTGGCGGCTATTTTTAATCAAATATGCAAATTATTACCAAAAATCTTATATTTTGTTGAACTGCTATGCATAAGCTACATTCATACCAGATTTCAGGTTTCTATCTTGAATAATGTGGAAAATGGTTTTGGCGGCCATCTTTGTTCTAAAAAGGCGATTTTTCAATTTTTTAAAAAAATATTATCGTAATATACTCGCCAAATTATATCTTTGTACCAAATTTCAGGTTTCTATGTTCAACAATGTGGAAAATGGTTTTTGGCGGCCATCTTTGATCTAAAAAGGCGATTTTTCAATTTTTTAAAATATTTGCGTAATCTATACATTAAAATATGCCATTCTACCAAATTTTGTAATTTTCGCTCACATAAAGCAGAAAAAAATATGTTCAGCGCGCCCCATTCGTTTCTTTTTAGTCATGCATAAACAAAATATTTCTTTCTTTTTAAAAATAGTAATTCATAAAACAAAATAGTCTTTAAGTGGTTGTAGTCCGGGCCATCTAGATTATTGTATTCTGTAACAAGTGTCTTTGAAAATGTACTTACTGCGCGCCTACATGCTTTTCTTTCTTGTCATACATAAACAAAATATTTCTTTCTTTTTTAAAATAGTAATTCATACAACAAAATTATCTTTAAGTACTCGCAGTCCCGGCCAACTACATTACGTATTCTGTTTGAATTTATTTATTTTAAGGCCTTTAGGTAAGTATGGCTCAGGCCGTATGGATAATAATTAAATAAATTCGCGCAATAAACAAAGTGCAACAAAACGGACGCACCCCAACAAAATCTACCCTTACGTGTTTGTTCACCACAGAGCCAAGTGGCATCAGCACGCATCAATCCGACAACCCCTAGCACCGGAGGTAAGTGCTCTACCAACTGAGCCAGCGTGGTCCCTTACGTATTCTGTATCAAGTATGTATCACATAATATTGAGCGTCCGGCGCTTTTAATTTTAAACATGCTTAAACAAAATTCTCTAATAATGTATTCCTTAGGGGAAATCTTAAACCCTTGAAAGTCAATGATGTACTGTATTGCACTAAGTACGCGTGAACTAGTCAGAGTTTTGTTTTGTTTTACAATTACAGGTATTACTTGTGCAATGCATTCAGGGTCTCGAATAAATTGACAAATAACATTAAACAAGGTAGTTTTCAAAATATGTGAATGACCTTGCTGTACAAAAAGTTCATAATAGTCTTTAAAAAGTTCTGGATCGTTCAAATGACTTTGAATATAGTTTGCAATAACAAATCCGGTATTCCAAACGTACATGCAATTATGAGGTTGATGTAAATTACACTCAGCGCATTCAATAGGATTATTTTGTAAATAAGTACTTACGGTGTTCAACACACACTTGTCCAAAATACAATATGTACACTGAGCCATAATATCCACTAAACAAAAACACAATGTCCACTACACAGTTCCAGTAAATAGGATGGTCCACTACACAGTTTTAATAAATATAAGTCCAATAATTATAGTTCCAATGAATATAATGTCCACTACACAGTTCAATGTCACTTCACAAACACTGTCTCTTAGCAATATGGCGACGAGTGGCAATCTTTTTCTAGCAATGCTTCTTTCAACTTCCAAACACAAATTTTCATCAAGTGCTGTAATGCCCAATCCAAATTTTTTGCAAGGTTCACACCATCAGGATGAGATTCCAAGTACACAGCAAACAATTTCTGCTGAGTTTCCGGATTCTTCAAAATATGTGCTACTTTGTTGTTTAACGATGATTGTGTTTCTTCCCAGGGAATTGGAATAAACGAAAATCCATCCATACTCATGCAAGCATGATCACGTTGACTACCTTTTCCCTTAAAACATCCCCAGCATATAAGATGGTTTCCGGGAGTCCAATCGTTAATAGCACGCCAAATGCATGCTTCGTCGATCCATCGGGAAGTACACTTACACGATGAAATAGTAGGTTTCACAGAGGCCTCGACTTCCGCGGCCGCTGTAACTAAGGCACTCTCGTCAATCTCTGCAAATGATGCCATGGCTATCTTCTAACAAACTGACTTCCTTCCACTTCAACTGCTATCACAATATAACCCTTCAACCAATCATGTATGTTCACCATAAAAACAAACTCATTGGATTACTGCACGCAATTTTCTTGCGCATTTTCCTTTCATTCGTTTCCCATGCGCATGAGCTTTAGTCCTAGAATGTCGCTTAATCAAATAACTTTGTTCATTAATGGCATTGTAATATGCACTTTTATTCATCAATTATTATTTTTCATATAATGTTATATTAATTTTCATATATACTCCGTTTCCTTGTATTAAAAAATCACTAATCAGAGGTACCTACACTTTCAAATATTGACGAGTACTTCAAGTTTCTTGCATTGATATCAATGATAAACAATAATAATTTTATTTCTTATTTCGTTTAAAAAATCATCTCTACCCGTTCTCCTTTTTTATTGAACTAAATTGGCCTTGGGCCCTAGGCAATGACTTCATTATCTCCACTTGTGGTTTGGATCAGAAATTAAAAATTTTTCTTCCTAATTTTTTTTATGTTTTCATCATCAACAGAAAAGGCAAAAAGCCTTCAGGGGGAGTACGATTCTCTGTTCCAAGCGAGGTAAAGTGTTTAATTAATGTGTAATTAAATCATGGGGTACGTTTGTCTGTTTTTACTACTCTGATGACTATTAAAATAATAATAATAATAATAATAATAGAACAATCTAGAAACATATAAGCATTTTACACTGTTAACTTTCGTAAACTAAATCAATAGTTAGACAATGATACTATAAATAGGATGAAAGTAACATTTATACATATAACTTTCTGAAACATGTTGGGAATTCGAAGCGTAATGTGCATGACTAAATTTAAATATGGGTTAGGTTTTTATATTAGAACTGCTTTCGAGCACATGCATTCATAGGATCTGTCGCTAAACCTTACATACAGTTTTGAGCGCATATTTACTGTTTTCAAATTAATACACAACACTTACACTTTTCTGAGTGTCTACTCGTAATGTTCAAAATATCATTCTATCAGCAATGAGAGAATGCAAAAAAGAATAAAATATTCGCTAACTACAAAAACAAATAACCCTGTTTTATATTAAAAATGTAAAAAAAAGATGGGGAACTGAAGACCCTTCATACCACAAGTCCAAAGCCTAACCATTACGCCACGAGGTCGTTGAGGTGTAACAACCTGATAAGCATTCATTGGTGGACCGTTAATTGACAGTCTTCACTTCGAAAGTTAAAAAGGATTTTATGTATTTTGTCGCTCTATTTCGGGAAATATAATAGTTTCTGGCATATGATTATACAGCACACGTATTAAGTCTGTAACTTTTGTTTGCGTAATGTTTCATTTTAGTGAATATTTCTCCCATTTTCAGTTTCAGATAGTACTAAAGATATGGACTGTTGCGGCGAGGGAAAACAATTACCCTTCTTTTCCTCTAAATTTTCCTGCTAATTTCCCTATGTTGCCAAATTTCTGAATTTTGACTTGCAATTATTTCGACAATTTCTCAATGTTTAATTTTTTCTTTCTAGTTCTTTAGTGACAAAAATTAAGGAAATATTCGTTTTTATCTACTTTACAAGTATAACAATCAAGCGGACGCCAGAATCCAAGGAGGAAAATATCATTTGTCAAAAACTGTCAAATACAGATATGTGATTTTTTTTAGAATGAGTGTACCATAAATAATACTGACAAGCGTTTATTCCTACTAGATTCGTAGCTCCATCTGATGGTTAACGTATCAGAAAGGTAAACCTGAAGTATAGGAATCAATCGAATCCTTTCGTAGTTAATTCTACCTATTTTTTTTTAAATAGAAAAATAGCTTTTTTTCTTTCTTATGCATATACGCATTAGGTATTTTAATAAAAGTGGTAACCATGGGTATGTGGAGGTTAGGTAAGTCAGGTACAATGTGTTTTTTATTGCACACGCGATTTGCATAGAGACCAAGGGCGCCGATCCCGGGGGTGCTTTGGGAGCCCTGGCCCCCCAAAATTGAAGTGGGCTCCCCTAATGGGGGGATCCAAATGATAAGATGAAGTCGGTTCTCTTGTTTCTACAGTACATGGCTCATTCGTTTTGCCTTTCTACTAAGTTTATCTCCCTCTGGAAAATCTATTTAATTGATAAATTGCTCCCAGAAACTCGTTTGCTACAATACTTATACAAATTACATCATATATAATACCCCTCTCCTGGCTAAAGGAGTTAATTCGTGCATTGCTTGTGTTGTTTTTCGAGTTTCGTGCATAACATCGATAAGACCATTTAGTAAGAAAAGAAAAGAAAGAATGAAAGAAAAAATAAAAACGCATTTTCTGTCTTTTAACGCTCGGAACGCCAAGATAAATGACCCATACAGTCAAAATATTATTTTTGTCCATTAGTCATTAAATGGAAGAGTGAAATTCTGTGCATTCTTCACGTACGTGTCCAAAAATCTTATGGTAGAAAATGACGTTAAACCCATGTATTTACTGTGTAATAATTTAAGAAAATCAAACATGAGTCAATTTTACCAAATCTTGGCGTTTTGTGTAAATATTTTTAAATGACGTTTTATATTAAAATAACAAATTGTCGGTTCTAATGATCACATGTCTCTTTCCAAACGACCTACATTTTCTTCTCAATCAAGGAGCGAAGAAACGTGGACGATGCTGCTTGTATAGTGGTAAAGACAAGTACTCCGCATACTGTCAGCACTGTAATCGCTTCATTTGCAAAATTCAGAATAAAACAGATACGGTGTGCTTTACATGTGAGAGTGAGAGAGTAAGTTAGTTTGATTATGATAATTTTATATGTAGTAGTTCACATGTGTAAATAAGTAAGAGACTCATGGTACCTTCATTTTTGTGCAGCCATGAAAATGGTTACAAGGTTAATATGATGTATTATCTTTTCTGTATTTTTCATTATTTTGTAGTATCTACTTGAAAAAATAAAATAAATAAATACAATATAATGCAATAAGTACAATACAATGAATACACCCATAGTCTAAAATACCTTGATTTTGAACAAGTACTTTATTTGATACGAGAAATATACTGTACATGGGTCGAAAATGACTCATCTTGTCGTTCCGTGCAATGAAATTATCATGGCGTTCCGAGAGTTAAGGATCATTCATCGTGATTTTGTAATATACAAACATAATTTAAGAAAAAAAAAATATATATATACAAGAAAAGTAAGCGACAAGAAGAACTCACACAAAAGTAGGAGTAGACTTGCACTAGTAAATATACCCGTCAAACTGCTGTTTGGATGCAATTATTGTTTACCGTTAATACCGTAATTTTGAGTTTCTAATACAATATATAAATAAGGAAACTATATACAGCGGGTAAGAAAAGTATTTGCATAATTTCAACAACGAGGAAAAACAGACTGCATCACGCGTAAAGCATGGACCATTTCGAAATCTCTTGTAGTGGGAGAGCTTATGTCACCCCGTGTGCAGTTAAATGAAGCAATATTGCGAATGGTCTCATTATAGAGGTAAGGGTATATAAGTATATGAAAAAGTGATGGTGGCCATCTTGGTGCCGCGTCTGGGGGCCGGGGAGGGTGGGTTCAATATGGCCGCCAGTATTGCTGATTTACAGTATACCGTCGTCCATAATGTAACAATTACTGCTCCTACTGCCATGAACATGATGTCAAACCATATATTTTCACTTTCAGGAAGATCAAAGGTTCTGCCTAATTGTTTTCTCAGTATATGTTTGTTTCAATATGGCGACTACGCACATGTATAGTGACCCAAGTGAAGGCAATCATTGTTATATAAAAAGTCGAATCATTAGCTGAAAGCGATATGTTTCGATAGTCAAATAGCTTAAGAATTGTCTGGAAGTTTCAAAGCAATAATAGAAACACTTTTAGATAATGGCAGTGGCGGCTCGTGGCTGGGAAAAGAGGCGGAGCTGTTTGTAACTAAGGAAAGCGACGAAGTATTTCATAAGGTCTTGTAGCGTGTGCAAGGTACGGATGTAAATAATTATAAAAGTCACTGGCACACATGTTTTAGCGATTTGACCTAAAATGAGGTGAAAAGTTTATGTTTAGCGCTATGAAACACTTTTAAAATGTTAACAGGCATGCCCGAGGTCAAACTGACAGTGTTGTAGTCACAGTTGATCTCGGACTATACAGACCACGAAAACAACGGCAAATGTGTCGATCTGAGAAGGAATGGATTTTTGTTACAATTAACTTACACATACAATTGACAATACTACGAGCTCTTGGAATATACATTGATTTTAGTGGTATTCCAGAAATTTGGATAGAAACAGCGAAACAACAGTTCAGTATATCTTAGAGGGAAAACTTGTTCGAAGATAATTTTGGGCACACATTATGCATGCCCTGCAATGCATGTTCTTCTGTTGGAGGAATAGGAGGAACACAGTGATGGCATTAAACGACGATGTGATTTGTTAGCTGGCAGACATCATGCACGCTTGGCGAACGAAAGATTGGTTTGTTGTCGGAAATGAGTTTTCGACTAAAAAGGTTAATGAAGGATCAATAAATAGGTGAGAAGCTGGAAGCCTTCGTGAATATAAGAGCTAAGGATAATCCCACCGTCTGCCTGGCAAAAAACTATTTGAATATGGTAAAATTACTCTTGGCATTTACACGTTCGGTTCACGACGCAGATTGGGAACTCCGATTTGCTTCATAGCATGAGTTTACCAAATGCTCTTTTGTGCTAGATTTGCGTAGTTACGCGATGGCATGTCTGGGAAATGGATGTACTCGGAGAATAAAATCAACAGATTTTAGGATGAACTGAAATGTGGAAATTGAGTTCTTAAGAAAAGCAATGTAAACTAGTTAAATATGTTTCAGTTTTATTCAAATCCATTTTCAATTTTTAACTTAATTTTAGTAATTTTGTAGTAGCTTAGTTCAAACGGAGATAAAACGGTAGCTAGGAGATACTCGAAAGTTCCGACAATGTTGATGACATCGATATACAGGTTCAGATCATGTCAATAAACTCCCGTCTCCCATACTCCGATCTCAAATATTAATGTCAACTGGATGGGTTACCTATCATTAGTGGGTTACCTATTCATCGGCACGAATACACGTTTGTTCTTCGAAAGCAAACTAATATCTTACACCTGCAAGTGACTCAGTGAGAACAAAGAGGATGAGCCGTCTTCACTGGAAATTCAATTGATAGCTACATCCGATTCATAGATCAATATTCAATCACGTTTTCAAGATTTGATTTCTTGTGACCGCCAACTTCTGCATCCACCTAGTAAAGTTTGTCATTGTGACAATCTCACACCTCGTCGTCTATGATCAATGTTATTTGCATACTGATATCCGCCTTCAGTTTGATTACATCCATTGAACCTGTCAGGATCCAAATTCCTAAAATTATCAGATAAACCTGCACTGATAAATATTTCCTTCCCTCATTTCCACCAAAGTTCGTTCACGTAGTTCCACCACCTATCAGGCAGATGTTTCAATCAATATAATTTATTTTAAAAAACCTCCTAATCTTTTGCTCTCGAGTGTTATTTCTAACTTGCTCTCTGTGTAACAGCAGTGAGTTCAAGTCTTATTATTTGGAAGTAACAGTCGATCTTCGATTCGGACTTAATCTACCAGCGCTAATCCGGAATCTGTAATTTTGCGTCTATAAAGGTTGACTATTTTCAGGTTAACAAAATTCTTCCATCAACTGAAAAGTGTAGTTCATTAGCAGTACATTTGGACCTAAGCCAATTAAGGCCAGTCACGCAGTTACGTGACATCAACGAACTTAGGAACTATAACAAATTGAGTCTAAGAGACGAAATTATCTATCAGTTATGACAACTTACTTTGTGTGAAGTTGCGTCTACACCGCTTTTAGTGTTCTCTGTTGTATTCCGCCGTACGCCTCTCAATTAACAATTTGACGTCTTGATTCGCCGTCCATTCAGCATAGCTGAGTGGTTTTAGACTTGTGTTATTTTGGTTCTGGTTTCACCAAATTATGGGAGCCATGCACTGCTGAAGATTTTGACATATTAGGCTTGATAGATTAGATTTTGGTGAATATCAGTTGTCAGCAGCCGAAGGCAGTTTTTGGATTCATCAGGATCACCCCAAAGTATATAAATGTTATACTTATCCCAAAACAAATTCCATGCATGTTAGTCAGTAAATGTGAGTTGTTTAACAAAGTCTCTAGGTAAAAAGGAGTGTGCTTATTAGACTCGATACCTCAAATTTGCTCTACGAGTTACGCTCTCCAAGATACGTCATTTCTTGCACCATTTCTCAGTAGCATAATTTTACGATGCAAGCAACGTGTCTTTAACATTAATCTCATTTTGTTGCTTAGGCGCCGATGAAGGGCTTGAACAAGAAAATCGGAAGTGAAACTAATTAGAGGTATCGTAGGCGTTTCTAATACAAGCAAAACGTTTAACAAGTTTTTTATAAGTATGAATTATAGCTGCACGTCAATACATTAAAGCAAAAAGAAAAGAGTGAAATGTGTTCCTGGTAGGTGAGTAGGGGTAAATAGCAGTTACAGGCTATTTTAATTCAGCACGTACCTCATTAATGAGACCCCTGACTGTCTCCGTAACAGGAAGGATGACAGAGGATATATGTATGTATGTACAGTGGTTAGACAAAAAAATCTAAAACGTTTGAAAAAAAGTGAAAATCATACCTAGTATGGTGTGGGGCCTCCTTTTGCGTCCAAAACAGCTTGGATCCGACGTGGAATGGACGTATACAGCTCCTGAATCGTGGTGTGTGGAATGTACCATTCTTCCTCCAAAACATGCTCCAGTTCCTTAAGGGATGATGGTGGAGGGTAATGAGACCGAACACGCCTTTCTAACACAGACCACAATGGCTCAATGATGTTCAGATCTGGTGATTGTGGGACCCAGGGGAGGTGTGATAGCTCCTGGTCATGCTCCTCAAACCATGATTGCACCGTTTTTGCAGAGTGACAGGGTGCCAAATCATCTTGGTAGATGCCATCACCATCGGGGAACAATGTGTGGTCCATGGGTAGAACCTGGTCCCCCAAAATGGCCTCATACGCCTTAGCATTCATCATTTCATGCAGGGCTATGATGGGACCTGCAGAAAACCACGATATCAGTGCCCATACTGTAACAGAACCACCCCCATGCTTTACAGTTGGGCGCAGACAGTCTGGATCATAGGCCTGCGACGGTGTTCTCCATACGTAAACACGACCGGTTGTTTAAACAAGGTGTAGGTCGATTCATCGGAATACATTACGTGTTTCCACTGATCAAGCGTCCACTCCTTGTGGGCCTTGCACCACTGGATACGCCGCTTCGCATTTACTGCTGTGACCAGAGGTTTGGCGAATGCAGCCCTGCCATGAATTTTCATTTTATGAAGTTCCCGTCGCACTGTTTTTGATGAAACCGGGTTCTGTAGACCGGAATTGAGTTCAGGCGTAATTTTCATTGCAGTGGTCTGCTTTTTAGCTGCTACAATCCGTTTTAATGCCCTCCTGTCCCTATCGGACAGGATTGTTTTTCGACCACTGTTGTGCTTTGCAGACGTTGTTTGCCCATGCATTGTGTATGCCCTCGTGACATTGGGCACAGTGCCTGTCGATACCCCCACAATAGTCGCCACTGTTGTCATTGAAGCTCCAACCATTTGCACACCACGACACTCACAGGTGAACTGGGTACTGCTGACGGAAGAGAAAGGTCCACATGACACATTAAAAACAAAACACGATCGGCAACCGCAACACGTGGTGTACAGAGGCGGGCCACACTTACGTGTCCTGTATGATGTGTTTTTAGATTTTTTTGTCCAACCCCTGTATATATATCTTACACACAGACAAACACACACATAGAAGAATAGAACTTCTTTTTGTGGTGTTGAAGTACCATTGGGCGGGTGGAAATTGCATATAGACGAACTGATGATACAGAAGAAAATGTGGATACAGTCTGCATACGAATGAAGTTGCATGAGCAGACAGACTAGAAGGGAGGAAGTTCGAAAGAAATTCTTGAGAAAAAAATATTTAAAGGAAATTCAAATAATTGTTTCCTTGGATAAATTACATGTAGTAATACGAAATGAAATGCTAACAAATGTACTGTGTCGAGTTAATCGGAAAGAGACACATCCTGGACATGTAGCTTAGAATTCGTCATATGGATAAATAACCTATATACCCGAATGAAGAGAGAAGCACTCGACATAGATATGTGATCAAGTAAGTTTACGTATAGGGAGAACAATATTATGATGAGACTGACAGATCCTTTGCAAATGGTTTAACCCCCTCCTTCGTAATATGTATACAACAGAAGCGAATAAGGTTAGGGAGAATAGGACATCAGAATTAGGTTTAAATTAACATATGGAGGCGTCATTTCTATTTTTAGATTGTAAAGTAGCAAAAGATCTGAGTCCCAAACACGAACGATGATGATATGAATACAGCATTATAGTTTAAGAATAGAATACGAAGCAGTTGTGATTTTGCCATTAGGTAGCTGCAAATGGAAAGTAGACATTTTAATCCTGCAAGTACAAATTCACTTGAAATATACGTTTTTTGTTAATGAAACATGTTACGTTTTGAAAAAATGAAGTCTAGTTGAAGGATATTGTTGATGATTAGAGACAGTTGTTGGTCACTAGAGTTAATGTTGTACTTTAGCAGACTGTTTGATATTTTTGGAACACGTTGAGTAAGGATATGAAATTAAAATACTTGTCCATTGCGTAAGACTGGATGTGTCACTAGGCTACAACAGCGTTGTAATGTATCTTTTAGTCACCTATGGCACAACGGTACTGACACTGAATATTACTCCTACAATAGTAACTGACGTACAGAGTTTCAGAGTACTACAAAAGTAAGAACATGATATTTTATAGATATGATACAAGATTGTGAATGTCTTCCACAGAAATCACATGCAGCATCATCTTTGCTTGTAATATAGGTTAATTATAATCAGGAATAACGTCAATTGTGATTAAGTGAATAAATATTGCATCTGTCAAGTTGTATGTGTTATTGTACTTATGAAATGCAAGTAATGACGTCAAGTACTACATGAAGTGAATCTTGATGAAACTCTTGTGGTATTTATTTTACGAGACACTTACCATGAGACAGATAGGGACAAGTTATATTCTTTATTGTGATCGGTCAATTAAGTACACAAAGACGTTGAACGAGGATTTTTTGGATGTAGTTTTCAAATGGCAGTTCTGTGTTAATGTTCGACTCTTGAAGTCAAACTTGCTTGGATAATGTATAGTAGTCAAAAATGGAAAGCAAATGTTCCGCTAATTTGTCTTGCTTGCTTTGACCACATTCACATTGACTGTGGAACTCACGAGTGCATTCACATGTCGGTGGAATCCTTGGAACAGAACGTAGTGGAAACCTTAGCATATGCGCCTATATGCAATGAAATCTACGAGAAATTTATAGAGACACACCCAGACAACGAACATATACTTCAGAAATTTGTGAAATCATATAAAGAAATGATTACAAGTACAGAATACGTAGACAAACGGTATGTCATTCTTTGGACAAAAGATTTCTTACGTGGTTCATTTGGATGTTGTTTGTGAGGAATGGAAATAAAAAGCATCAGTTTGATTGAACAAGAAATTATTTATTGTGCATAATCAAGAATATATACAGAGTAAAACATTCCAACGGATACCCGAAAATATTGTTAATACACATAGGGGATTGATTAAGATTGTTTTTAGTACTAAACACAACTGATACAAAAAGTGACGTCATACAAAATATTGTAATTACATACAACTAAAAAAATTATTCAACAAGTCAAGCCATATAAAATAATGAATTTTTTTGTTTTTGCAATATCGTACAAACTCTTTGTTTAGTAGATTGCAACAAAAATAAAAGTGAAGTCATATATAATATTACTGTCTGTTGCTACATAAAAGTCAACTTGTATATTTTTTCGGTGTCGTCTAACTTTTAGGATACAAGTCATTGTTTATAGATAACATAATTGTAAATAGCTTTGTTGTGAATGTTTTTTTGTGGAAAACAATGAAGGAGTACAAAATAAGTTTATTTGCTTGGCACATTGCAACAAAAATAAAAGTGAAGTCATATAAAATATTGCAGTCTGGTGATACATAAAAATCAACTTGTATAAAATATTTTTTGTATAATGTGCTTGTCTAACTTTTAGGCTAAAAGTTTTAATTGAACTGTGGAACTTTTTTATTAATGTATTCGTGGAAAACAATGAATTACAAACGAATTTTATTCGTGGTAGAAGATAAAAGTTTTACTTGTGTAAAAACAGTGAAGGCATAGAAAATAATTTTTATTGTTACAATAAATTAGTTTTGTGATGAACATTGTTCTAATGTTAGGACTTGCAGGAATCATATCTACTAAGAAAGTATTAAACCGTTCAAACTCGATTGGTGAAGTGCACAAAAAAAGTGTTGATCAAATTTTTGTTTTGATGATTGAGGACGTAGATGATAATAAAACATCAACTAAAAGAAATAATATTTTAATTTACATTTTCTTGTAAACTATGTGGTCATCTAACTTACAGGATACGTGTCATTGTAACATAGTATTATACAATTTACTGTTGGAAATTTAGAACAGATTCCAAGTTTTCCCTTTAACGAAAACCATCAGGCAACGTCTCGTAGTCTACAGTGCTAGAAGGATTTAATCGACGACGCTTGTCTGCTGCACAACAGCATGTCGTTTAGTTTGCGGTTTACATACGATACGAAAATCAGGTTTTCGTAAAATATGAGTTGGAGTAAAAATTACTTGAATGTCATATTTTTCTGTAACTAAATTATACATATGCTCAAAGTTTATTCGTTTACGTGCTTGTTGCGAAAGAGTAATTCCACGAATTTTAATTACCTCATTAATTTTCACTGTAATTGACTCCACCTCACGGTACACATAATTTTTGGGACAAAGAGAAATAAAAGTTCGTATTTCCCTGCCTCGTTTGATTTCATTTTTCACCTGTCCTAAATAATCACCAGTAGAAAGGAAAGGAGTTTCATCTCGACGTCTAATATAGATAACACTATCAGTATCACAGTAAAGCAGTCTGTCAATACTAACAGCATCTAATGTTTCGTATAATTTATGTATGGCCCAAAAAGAAATGAAAGCAGCAACTGCTACATTTGTGAATTTGTTTACTCTGTTCTGGTTTTTCAAATCGCGATATGAAACAACCAACTTATCACCCACCACGACAACATTTTGCATTTCCAAGTGAGATGAATAGCAAATCTCATTAAATTCCAGCGAATTATTGACAACTTTTGTCTTTGGCAAGTCAGTTTTTTGCCCCCACTTCCCGAATAAAGAGTTTAAAAATATTTTAGAAATATATCGTAAACATTGATTTCGTTGAATGTTATTATAGTCTAGTTCGATTCCCTCATGTTTGCTATACACAGAAATATACTGTTGTTTTTCTTCGTAGCTTAGACAGTCATCTGGGAATCCAGAGGCTTCCTGTTTCATTTTCAGAAACGTGTCAACATAAGATTTGAACAGTCCCTCCATCTGCATTTCCCATAATTGCATAAGTATACAGAATGACATAACCTTTCTTTAATGAGGCATGGAGCTCTGATTTGCAAAATACGCCTTTGATTGCACGTTGTTCGTTAGTATGATTACACTTGTCTTTATTTAAATTATCAATGCAAGTTCGACACAGACTAAACATCAGTTTGTTATGTGCATTATAACGCAAAAGAGGAATTGCAAGATTGCT